>VZTG01005546.1:107372-129364 GCA_013397845.1 Melanocharis versteri | reverse complement strand
GGGAGGAAGGAAGGGCACGGCGGCTTCGCGCCGGGCGTGTCGCGACATAACGGCCGCGCTGCCATCCCGCAGGTGACATGAGCTCGCAGCAGTTCCCCCGTTCGGGCGCGCCTCCCGCCGCCCTGGGACCAGCGCCGCCGCCCATCCCCACCAGCGGCTCCGCCGGGATTATCGCCCCCGCCGCCGCAGGTAAGCGCGATCCCGGCCCCGCGGCCGTCGGCTCCAGGACCGGGCAGCGATCCCGGTGACCCCGCCCCGGGCGGGAGGAGCGGGGCGGCCCCGCGGGCCGTGGCAGCCGAGCGGGAAGGTGCCGCGGTTCCGCGTGGGGAGAGCACCGAGGGAGTGCGGTTAGCTGCCGGTCTGGACAGCGCCGGCAGAACGGGGATGCGCCTTTGCTGCCGAGCGTCTGTGCGCTGGTGCCTGTCCCCATCAGCTCCTCCGCTCTGTGTTCTTAGCAGAAGTGAGCAGTGGACATGGGAACATCTCGTGGAGCTGGAAATGGGGTGAGAATCCCGATTCCAGCTCCTGCTGTCCCTGCCGCAGTGACAGGTTTTCAGTAGTGACTGGGGGAGCAGTTTCATTTTCAGGAGGGTTTATACTTGTTTTTCTGTTTGATATTCAGATACATATTGCATTAAATGCAGAGTTTTTCATGCTGTTTGGTGTGGGACTTAGTGGCAGTTACTTAGACAATCAAGTATTTTTCGCTTGAAAGACAAGTTAGTGTTTAAAGACGGTGTTTTAGATGGACTTCTCAGAGTTGACCTCAGGTTGCCCAACATTGCCAGGCCCATCAGTTCTGAGAGGAACAGACAGAAGCAATGCCAGAGTTCCCAGTTCTTTCATCACTGGAACGTGTTTAATTGCAAGAGAGAATCTCTTTAATTTAGATATTCCTGATGTCTCATCTCTGACCTAGTGGGTGACCAAAGCGAACCTTTCAACAATTCTTACCTTTTTCTCTCTTTTTCGCCAGTGAGTGACGAATCTAGTCGGGAGTCAGAAGTTGCTCCCAGAGAGCACATGGGCCCCAGTGGCCCCATCCAGCCTCGGGAGGAGAAGCAGGAGCCCGTGGTGGTTCGGCCGTACCCACAGGTGCAGATGCTCACACAGCACCACCCTGTCCAGTCTGGGACCCCAGTGACAGTGACAGCACCACCAGCACATTTGACTTCAGCCGTGCCACTTTCTTTTTCAGATGGACTTATGAAGGTAATGAGGAGATTCATTGAGGGGAAAAAAATACAGTCTATATGAGTCGGTGTTGAGAAAAAGTGAATTACACCAAAACCTTCCCTGCTTTTGTTTCTAAAGCTTTCCTTGCATGCTTCTGCTAACTGTGCAGTGCCTTGTGGGTTTGTCTGTTCCAGATGATACACTGAGGATGTAATAGTACTTCAGCACTATTCTTGAGGGGGGTGTATTTTTTTTCTCTTTTAAGAGAGCAATGATTTCAATCAGTTTCTGAAATCTTCCATTTTCTCTGCAGGATATAAAATTACCTGTTAATAACCAGCGTCTGTTGGTCAATACCATAGCCCTGACAGATTCCACTGATGATTCATGCTAGAACCTGCATATTTCCAGGACAAAATATGCCCTTTCTTTGTTTAGAATAACCAAATGTTCAGTATCTTTCCTCTCCAAATATTTAGCCATACTTGCATAAACTTTCTCCTCGGGCTTTGACGGCACAAAATGATTGCTGCTTCAACACTGAGCTCTCATTTGAAGTTGCCAATGTTTCTGTCTCTCCATTTCTTGTAGCCTCCCTTGAAGCCCACCATGCCCAGCCGGCCCATTGCTCCTGCTCCACCCTCCACTCTCTCAGCTCCCACAAAGGTCCCTGGGCAAGTGACTGTGACCATGGAAAGCAACATACCACAGGCTCCAACAATTCCTGTGGCAACAATCAGTGGGCAACAGGTCTGTTTTTTTGGTGGCTTTTCTGTTCTGTCTCACTGCATGGTCAGATCAATACAAGTACGAGTGAGGTGGGCTTTTGCAGCAGGAGGGAAGGTAAAGAGAGCAGGTTTCCCTGTTCAGTGCTGCTGGTTGTTGGATGAGTTCTGCTTGAATCATTAAACTTCAGCCTCAGTTACCACCACCTCTTTACAAAGCTGCTGATTTGTTGTAATCATCCAACTGAGGTAGCACAGCCAGGCTGTGATGGCACAGCCATACCCAAAAGCTGGGTCTTTCCTTAAAAGCTCCTGCTGTGTCAGTGTCACAGAGAATTTCTACTGTAGAGAAACTGCTGGGATTCCTAATTGCTGTGTTCTTCAGCTTCCCTGGGAGGAGGTCAGAAGAGACTACTGAACAGTTCATGGGTTTGCACTGTGTTCCTATTGGACTAGGAGTGACAAAATTTGAGGGAGCCTGTGTAAATAATGCTTTTGAAATTTTTTTTGTCCTCTAACTTGACTGCAAAGCCAGTCCTGGTGGTTTGAAAATAGTTTTTCAGAACACTAAACTTCTCAGGGTTTTGATGTAAAGTGTCTTTAGGTGGACTTGAGTTAGTCTGGCTAAGGATGTGCAGCAATTTCAATGGATTTATCTTATATTAATATCCCCGGGAAGTCTAGAATTATAAAAAAGTCGAATTTGTTCCAGCATTTGCCAGGTTTCCACCATTCTCTCAGCTTTATTGGAGAGATGGTGTGAAACTATGCCTTAATGCCACCAATGCTAGAAGGACCAACCCTGTGGTTGTTTGTGGGTGGCTGCTGGGTGACTGTCACCCAAGTACCAACCATAAAAACAGACCAGTGAAACAGAGAAGTGTTTACATCTTCCAGTGTCAGCAGGTTCTGTAACTTTATCCTGTACAAACACCTGCCTCTTTCTCCACTCAGCTTTTAGAGCATGCAACCTTGGTACACCAAGTATTTCTCCAAAATCTCTTTTCTGTCTCTGAGGCTGAGATATGGTAATTCTGTGGCCGTTGATTTTTGTCAACACAGCTGACTTGTTTTGTTCTTGAACTCTGCAGGGGCATCCCAGTAACTTGCATCACATCATGGCCACCAACGTGCAGATGTCCATCATCAGGAGTAGTGCTCCTGGGCCCCCACTGCACATTGGAGCTTCTCATCTGCCCCGAGGTAAAGATCCAGCTGTGCAGTCCCTGCCTTCTGTTCACAGTCTCTCAGCTGGTACATTTAGCCCACACCTCTGAAACTCTCCTCACTGCTAATGCAACTGCTTCTTCAGATGTCAAAACTGCTAGCATGAGTGAGTGACTGCTGGCCTTTTAAAAATTACGTTGCCTTCAGCCATTTAGGGCAAGACCATGTGACAGTGTTTAAAATGCTGGCAGATACCAGCACATCTGTTATTCTAATTCTTTGCTGTTAAAACAATCAACGCTTTCAAGAAGAAATATCCACTGGCAGAGACTCACCTGCCCTGCAAAATGTCATGCACAGCCTTGGTAGCAAGTATTGCTCACCCATGGCAGGGGCACCTGGGCAGTTGTGAGGCACATTCTTGTGTCCCCCTGTCACAGGACCAGTCATGCCTTGTTATTCATGCTAACCCATCCTATTGTGTGCATTTGCATTTACCCGTGAGTTAAATGCTGGTGATAACTACAGGCTCTTGTTTCCCAGGATTTTGGATGCTACAGCTTGTAAAACAGGAGATCAGCCCCTTAATGCAGCCCTGTGCTCAACACAGCCTGTCAGATTTCTGACTGCGGCTTTACTTTCAAAGTCTCTTGGGTTAGGCTTGCAGTTCAGCTTTAAACTGATCTGAATTCCAAGTACCATTTGTCACTTTTATTTCCTTATGTGTTCAGTGTTACTTGCTCACTCAAGAAAAATAAATTGACACAAGGAAAGACATAATTTTTTTAACTAGAGCAGGTGGAAGGACTGTGGAGGTTTATCTGTAGCTGAAGTAGTGTTGTTCACCTGCTTCTTGGAGGACAGCTGCCACAGACTTGGACTCTCAGTACACATTTTCTTTTATTTTTTCCCTGCTTGAATATTAACTTTTGAGGTATTAATTTCAATGGAGGACATGTACAGAAGATATGCAGTCCAGTCCATCAACTGATTGCAAAACTATTTGCCTGCTACCGTGATTTATTATGATCAGGAGTCATCAGACAGTAGACAAATAATCAATTGCAGTTTTAAATGGTGTGGAGTTTTGGTTGTGCTTTTTTGCAGGGAGGTGTGACTGTTGTGTTTTGTGTGGTGTTTCCTTGTTGTTTTGGTTTCCTTCTTTTGCAAGTGTATTTTTCTTCTGAGCTTCAAGTGCAGTGAGATCACTGCTGGTATCAGGTGACTTATCTTCACATTGGCCCAGTAACCAAACTGAATTATTTCTACTGACTTGCATAGCTTGTAATAAGAAAACATGGGGTTTGCAATACAAGGCTATTATAGGGGAATAAGAAATACCTCTAAAGCAAATTAATTTAAAATAATAACCTACCCCTCCACACATGCTTTTGTAACCCTTATGCAGATTTGTTGAAAGCCTTGTTTTTACACCAACACCACATGAGCTGACATGCGTGTGAAATGCATTAGAACTGAAATACCAGCTGATGTCAGTGTCTGTCAGGGTTGGGTAGGAGCTGTAGGGTGCACGGAATTTTAACACACTTGCTTTCTTCCCCAGGTGCAGCAGCTGCTGCAGTGATGTCCAGTTCTAAAGTGACCACAGTCCTGAGACCAGCCTCCCAGTTGCCAAATGCAGCCGCAGCCCAGCCAGCAGTTCAGCACATCATTCACCAGCCAATCCAGGCAGGTAGCAGCCAGGCAGCTCTGCACAGCACTGACTGCCAGCTCCAAACCCTTCCTGGCACACGTCTGTAATGTAGAACCTCTAACTGCCTGTTCACTGGGCTGAAGCTACTGTCAGCTCTCTTCCAGGTCTATTTCTATATTTCCTTCACAGACTTGGTGCCAGCAATTGGGTTTTTATCTGTCTCCAAAGTGCTTAGAAACTGGGAAGACAATTTAGTTCAGACACGCTCGAGTTTTAAAGTCTGAAAAGTCCAGTACAGTGTGCTGGTGTTGATTCATTCTTCAATGTATGAATGGATGTAGAATTTTTGAGATCTCACTATAATATGCTTCTGTGTATCTCGGCTTTTGTTCGTGTATAAGGAGAAGATTGTAGATCCTGTCTCCCTACAGCAGTGCTGGTGTTCAGCCTTAGGACAGAGGGTTAAACATCTTCACATTGTGCTTTCAGTTAGGATCCCAGTCTCCTCTGACTTCATGTGTATACTGGGATTGGAATTTCTTTTCATTCTAAAGGGAACTGGACCTTTGAGGTTTTTTCCAAAGACCTTCAAGAGATCTGGTCTTGTTGACTTTGTTGGTTGCTGGTTCCTGTGCTGTATGTGTGTTGAAAACCGGGACAGTTCTGCTTAGGAACTTGCAGTTCAATTCAGAAAGACTGGAAATGTCTCAGAATGCCAAAACTTAGTGACGAGGTGCAGGGAAGCCAGTTTTAACCAAGTAATTCCTAGTTGTTCTCTAAACAGCAAAATTTCCTTTCTGAATGTTCTCTCTTTGACTCTTTTTTTTTTGTTTTTTTTTTAATAGTCTCGTCCTCCTGTGACAACTTCGAGCACTATTCCTCCTGCAGTGGTGGCAACTGTCTCGGCCACGAGAGCTCAGTCCCCTGTTATAACCACAACAGCAGCACATGCCACAGAGTCAACCCTCAGGTAAAACCTACAGTGCTCTGACTTGACAGAAATTGCAGCAGGGGGAAATGTTAATCATCCAGAGCTGATAATGCTCTACGTGTGGGATGATATAAAACGAAAATAGTCATGCTTGCACAGTGCAAACCCTTGCAGTTCTGTGAGTAAAAATGGGTGTAAACATGAACTGCTGCTCTGTGTTATGAGAAGGAAAGACCTTAATGAATCACTTTTGAAGTCCTGCTCCCTGGACAGTAGAGTTTGTGGTGGAGGAACTTGTGGATATTTGGCCCATATTTTTAACAAAGACACAGTGAAAAGTGATACGTAATGCTGACATGAAGTTCCTTTTATGAACTGATAAGAGTTAAGATAAGACTGCCCTCCTGGTTGGGTGCATAGGGCCGATGAGGACAGAGCAGTGTAGCTCAGATTCCTTACGTTGCTTTGCCACGTGATTGACAGCAGCGCTGCTGTCCCTGGGGTGGAGACCGAGGCCTGATGTGTGTCCCTGTGCTGTATCCTTCACATTCAGTATCCACACGGGTATCCTGATGGTTTCTTCTCTTGCCCTGCAGCCGCCCCACGCTGTCCATCCAGCAGCACCCCCCGTCTGCGGCGATCAGCATCCAGCGGCCGGCGCAGCCGCGGGACACGGCCACGCGCATCACGCTGCCCTCGCACCCCGCCATAGGCACCCAGAAACCACAGCTCCACACCATGGCTCAGGTGAACTGCAGGCAGCAAAAAGCCCTCCTGCTGCTTCCAGAGATCTCTTTTGTTTATAGCTTGCAGGCTAAGATTAAATTTTGGGAAAGAGTTAGTGTGAGTTAGAAATTAATGTTCTTTACAGTCAGTGCAAGATGGCTCCATACTAAGTATAGATTTTAAATGTAGTAGTCTTCTAACTTGAAGAATTTCTTCTCATAGAAAACCATTTTCAGTACTGGGACTCCAGTGGCAGCAGCAACTGTGGCACCTATTTTGGCAACGAATACCATTGCTTCAGCAACCACAGCTGGTGAGTAGTCATAATGCTGTTGTGGGAGCATCGTGAGGGATGGGGTTTGTTGCTCTTTGTTGGCTTTCTTCTTTGAGTTTAGAACATGATCATTTCTGAGCAAAGCTTTTTCCATGGTAAAGACTGCATTTGGAGGTGCATGAGCAGGCTTCAGGAGAGAAATTACTGAGTTCTTCAGGGAGGTTGTCTGGTTTGGGGGTTTTGCCTCCTTTAGGATATAGATACACTGGCATGGTAGGGCTCCAAAGAAAGATCTCCTATTAAGTTTGGTTTTTTCCTTCAGGTTCTGTATCTCACACCCAAGCGCCTACAAGCACCATTGTTACCATGACAATGCCCTCACATTCTTCCCATGCTACAGCTGTCACGACCTCAAACATCCCAGTTGGTGAGTGATTTCAGTTTTCAGGAAAATGTGTAACTGATGCTTCAGTTTCTCTCTGTATGCTGGAAATGTTTGTGCATGTTAGCAAATTAAGGAGGGAAAGAAAATCAGTTCAAGCTGGGAGAAACCAATTAACAGGTCTGCTGTTCTAATTTTTTTTTAACACCAGGAAGAAATAGATGTTCTAGGAGGAGCAGGTAATAAAATGGCTCATTTACTTCCTCTGTTGAATTTTTAAACAAACTTGGGCCTTTTAGCATTTCAGAACCTGCATTGGATACTCTAAAAGTTGTAACTGCTTGGTGATAGACTATGGCTTTCATAGTTGATTTTGTAAGGTATTTCATGTGCTTCTTGAAGTGTTAGGTGTAGCCTAGCTGGATTTGATTAGTGTGTTCACTTGAATGTGAAACACTTAAGGTCTAAAGGTGGGAACTTTATTTGCCTGGATGTGGCATGTGCCTGAGATGTTTCCTACAGAACTGCATAAGTTTCCTTTTGTTTGTCTGTTTTCCTGCTGACCTTCTTGTTCTTTTGAAATCTTGTAATCTCTTTTCCAATCATAAGTTTCCAGGGAGTGAAATTGTATCTCATACATCAGCGTTTCTTGTAAAGCTTTTGTAGGTGTTTTCTTTCTTCTCGTGGCCTCTGTCCACATACACTTGTCTGCCTTGGTCTCATTTCCCTTGATCTCTGCTTTCAAAACTCAGATAACTTGCTCTTGACATCTGAATGGTTTGGGCTGATTCTAAAAGATTAACTTAATCTGAGCACTGAAGTGACTTTGTTAGCAAGTATAATTTATATATGTGTTTAGAATATCCATCCATTCTGATATAAATTGATGAGAAATGCTTGGTTCTCCTTTTTCTTTTGGCCTGTTGTGGATAGGAGATCATCTGTGGGTGGGGTGGGTTGTTTTGGGTTGGAAGGGAAGGGAGTAGTGTTGGTTGTTTTGTTTGACAAGATTATTAATCTTGCCTTTGCAGTGTTTACTGGCCTTTCCTTTGACTGTCGGTTGATTACACGTTTGTCTTTATGCAGCTAAAGTGGTTCCCCAGCAAATCACACACACTTCTCCCCGGATCCAGTCTGACTACACAGCAGAGAGGAGTAACCTCATACCTCTGTCCAGCCACCGGGCATCTCCAAACCCAGTAGCCATGGAAACCAGAAATGACAACAGGTGGGCACAGAGCTGACAGCTCTATCAATGGGAGTGTGTGTGAGATGGGTGTGAGTGCCCTGCTGCTCTTCTGTGTGCTGCTGTGGTGGAAATAACGTTGTAAAAACCTGGGGAGGGTGGGATTTGGTGGTTTTGAATCAGTTATGATAGTTGAGGTAATTGATAGCTTGTGACAGATGAGATTGGGAAACACAGGGAGTGCTGAAGGGCAGGGGTTGAAAGCTGCCTGTTGAACTCGTGTGTGTAACACTCGCTCTCTTTGATGCCTGTAGGCAGTCGGTGCCTGTCCAGTTCCAGTATTTCTTGCCTACCTACCCCCCCTCTGCCTACCCTCTGACTGCCCACACCTACACCCCCATCACCAGCTCCGTGTCCACCATCCGCCAGTATCCAGGTAAGAGCAGCTTGGGCCAAGCAGCCTCGGCTGCTTTGTTGAGCTTTGGGCTTATGGATGTGCTTTAGCGATGGAAGGAACTAAAAGGATTTGCACTTGACTCCGACAATTTGTCACAAAAAGTCTCTGATGACTTGTTGACAGAGGGGGAAACTCGTGGACAAGGGGTGCTGAACTACTTCAGAGCCTACTAAATCCAGCTAATTACAGTTTTCTCAGGAGTTTCATATTTGATATCCCAGGGGTTGCATGTCTGTAAGTAAAAGTTTTTGATTCTACAAATCAAAACAGTTTGGCTCCTCCAAACCAAGCCAACTCTTCGATGCATCTTCATTCCCTGGTACTCTGATTAGCTCTTTTCATATCTTTTCACATGAATGTACAGTTTGAGGGAGACACCTGAACGAAAAAAGGAAAAAGTAACTGCCTTTCACACTTCCATTAGTGTTCTGTGTAGAAATATGGAGCAATTAATGTATTTGAACAGTTGCAGTAATTTGCAGTCAAAAAAATGATGCACAGCCCAAACTTACATCATTCTGTGACAAAATTTGGAGTATTTTTATCTTACCAGGTCGTTTAAGGATGTTTTCTATAATGTGATAATTTCCACTATCCAGACTGTAAGAACATGCATGATGTGGATTTTCATGGCATATCTGTGCCTGCTGGCAGCACGTGACCTGTGAGCAGTACAGAGGAAATTCAGAAGGGCTGGGAGGTGGCAAAGCCCATTTGTTGAACAGGAAAGTGTAGAATCATAGGGTTCTTTAGGCTGAGAAAGACCTTTAAGATCATCAAGTCTAACCATTATTCCAGCACTGCTAAGGCCACCACTAAACCATTTTCCCAAGTGGCACATCCACATGTCTTTTAAATCCTGCCAGGGATGGGGACTCCACCACTTCCCTGAGCAGCCTGTGCCAGGGCTTAACAACCGTTTATGTGAAGAATTTTTTTCCTAATATCCAATCAAAACCTTCCCTGACAGAACATGATTGCACACAGTCAAGGGTTCCAGTTCTGGAGGCATACTGGGGTGGTGGTGGGCTAATGGACATTTGTTTAAATGCAGATGTATTCATCAGGAGCTTATTGACAGAGACATTTTACCTGTTAAATTGACTTGAAGAATCCATGGCAGGTATTAATTATGGCAGATGGTGGTGACAACTTAAAGCAGAGCATTCAGGGTGTGAGGAGGGAGGTACACCTATGCTGAGCACAGCTGGTGCTGTGCAGAGGACGTACAGAGGAGACTTTTGAAAAGATCACTGAGATAAGGAGAGTTAATGCAGAATTTTGGAGGAAGAATGTTGGCTTTGGTTTTCCGAATGCTGGTTGTGTTTTACATAGTATCCCAAAAGAATTCTGTTGGATAGAAAGTTTTGCAACAACAGTGTTTTGACTAAGAGAATAAATGTGCCACACTTCATACAAAGCCATTTTCAGGGACCTGGTTTCAGTTTTTGATGCCTGTTTTTAGAGTGTCTTGTCAGCACAAGAACTTGGTGGAAATCCTGTGACAATGATAAAACCAGCTTGTTCTGCATTGTTAGCAAGCAAGGCCATTGTTGGCAAGTTCACACTTGCATTCTGTGTGTGGCTGCAGAAATCCTGGTGCAGCGCTGCAGAGACTGGAAATCTGGAGATCCAGGGTCTGCAAGTGGCCCAACAGTATTATTGAGTGCTTTGTGGGAGAACTGTAATGTGCTGTATGGTGGATCTGAAAAGATGGAATCAGTTGTTTAGAGCTGTGAATTTGTTTAAATGAATTGAGCTACTTAGAGAAGGTGTATTGTTGGGAGCATTGCTCTGCCATTAAAAGACAATTGTGTTCATTTGAGCTGCTGGATCCAGCCTATAATTGTGAGCCCTTTTCTGAGGCCAGATAAGGTTGTGTTCAACTTCAGAGTTGAGTCAGCTTCAGAGCATAAGAAATTACTTAGGTTTCTGATTACTTGTAATCTATTTTTTTAAGCAGGAAAGAATGCCAAGCGTTGGTACTTACAAGCATTGTAAAATAAGACAGTGATCAAAAATAGAGCACAGCCTTCTGAGCCTGCAATTTGAGTCTACCTAAAAGCAGGGTTAAACTGATCTTTTCTCTCTTGCTGCAATTTCAAATTTAAAAAAGAATGAAAATCAACAGTAATGTTTGGTTCCTCTGGCAGACAATCTTACCTGTCTGCTCTCAAATTTACTACTGCAACAAGCAGACTGTCTAATTAATTTTTCAAAGCAAAATAAAAAGTGTTTGAAAAGTTAGTATTTGAGCGAGAGGTGGTAGGGGAAACTGAGGTGACCTGCCTGGTGAGGTGTCTGTGTTGCTCCCAGTTTCAGCCCAGGCGCCCAACTCAGCCATCACAGCTCAGACCGGTGTCGGAGTGGCCTCCACTGTGCACCTGAACCCCATGCAGCTGATGACAGTCGATGCATCTCACGCCCGGCACATCCAGGGCATCCAGCCAGCTCCCATCAGTGCCCAGGGCATCCAGCCCGCCCCCATCAGTGCCCAGGGCATCCAGCCAGCGCCCATCGGGACGCAAGGACTGCACCCTGCTGCACCCATGGGCGCGCAGGGGCTGCAGCCAGCACCCATCGGTGCCCAGCAGCCGCCCGGCGACACCAAGACCTCAGGTAAGAGCCAACAGCCCAGTCCTCGCTTCAGAGTGAGACAGAGCAGCTGAACTGCTGTCCTATACACTGGGCTCTGACTGATCATGTTGGTACAGTCTCTGTGGTCCAGAGGCAGACACTGAACACATCCACGCACATATTCTCCCAGAAAATATCTGTTGCCTGTTTCTGAATTGATTTATTTTTAAAGTGTACTTCGGTGGAGTGTGTGGGTAGCCTTGGATGGGTTACTGCAGTGGAAAAGACTGGCAGTGCCTGGGCTTAAATGCCTTCAGTAAGGCCTTGTGGGAAAAGTAACTTAGAAGTGAACGATGTTCTCTGACTGTGCATTAGATCCCAAGAGCAATTAGAATACAGCCAGGTACCTTCTGCTGTTGGTAACCTGATCTTGAGCTGTGACAGAAACCATCCTTCATTATAAATGATTGGTCTGATGAAACCCCAGTAACTTACTGGAGGAATGGAATATGGCATCCAAGGCAATATGCTGTTGCATATCTGGCAGGCACTGCATAGTGACTTCCTGGCTGTCCACATGCTCCGCACCCCTCAGTTGGCCAAACAGGCTCCGGCAGGAGGTCAGAACACAAACACAGCTGATGTAGCTTGCATACAACTGGCATGTGTTGCCACATGGGCTCTACCAGCAGTGTTACTCTGTTGACCCAGTTATGTCGGTGATGTCCCTAGTGATTTCTGTGTTTTCCTTGTCTCCTGGAAAGGATTATTTCCCTTGAAGCAGTTGTTGGGCAGGAGGTAGTTTCCATCTTCCTTGCGGAAGGTTCAGTGATCAGATTGCTTGTGGCAAAGATACTGCTTACAAAAAAGTCTGAAAACACTGCAGTTAGAGACTGAGGGCCTCGGAGAATGGACAACATGCACTCTGCAAACACCTGCTTTGTCATCACATTCTGTTAAGTAACTGCTGCTTTCCACTCTCTGTCTCTATTTTCCTCTGTGCTGTGTCCATGTCCGTCCTTCCCAGCAGTAGTCTTGGCAGATGGAGCCACCATTGTAGCCAATCCTATTAGCAATACATTCAACACTGCTTCTGCAGCAACTACAGTTGTGCAAACCCACAACCAGAGTGCCAGTGCCAGTGCTCCAGCCCAGGGCTCCTCCCCGCGCCCGAGCATCCTTCGCAAGAAACCAGCCACTGATGGGTGAGTAGAACTGAAGGTGACACGTGAGTGACACTTCTGTGCAATCCAGCCCAGCCAAACTGGAATCATTTCAGTGGAGATGAGGAATATTCTAGCAGATTATTCAGTCAGCAGTGCTTGCGAGTAACCTGCTGATCGGTGAAACAGTTCCTTTCCTCCCTCAGGGCAGGATGTAGTTTTCTGTACTGTCAGTAATCAAACGAGAAGAAGGACAGTTTTTCTCCTAGGTCTTGAAAGTGACCTTTGGAGGGAAAGTGGATTTGAGGCTTTCTTGCTTAGTGTGATAAAAAGAAAGAGTTCATAGTCTACTAAAAATAGAATTGGGTGCTTTGTCTTCAGTTCTTTTCTTGGAAGAATATGTGGATGAGTGGAAAGGATAGGATTAGTACCCTGCTGTGAAATCTGATTAGGAAAAAGGCAGTAACTTAAACTCTTAAAATATTTTACGTTGCCTGTCTATTTTTAAATGCCTTAATAAAGAGGCAAGAGACAGCTTTAGAATTAACAATGCATTTCCTCCCAACTAGCAACTGAAAACGTTTGGAACTAATGTGTCGTGTGAGATTAAAATTGCATATTTTTTACGACTCTTGAAACCTTTTTTGAAGCAGAGAAGCTGCAGGCTGTAAAACTGAAAGAGAAGTTAAAGAGTCGGGGGTAGATCACTGAAGACTCTTTCCGTTTGAAAGGTTGATTATTTTGGACAACAGTTTGACTTTCAGTCCCACTGGGGACTAAATAGTCTCTAAAATACCTTAATCAGCCTTGCCATCCTAACATCCACACTCATGCTTTGAGGTCCTGGAGTCAGGCTCTGACAGTCAGGTCCAGCTAAAGGGAGCAGATGCCTATCTGAGCACTGTTTAGTTCCAGATGATTGGCTCAGTCTTGAAGCAGGAGTGCCGGACAGCAGCATGGCCAGACCCCTTTGGCCATTGCTGGAGCCTGGCAGTTGCAGCAAAGTATTCTCACTGATGGGATGAAAGTAAAGCTGGCGTTCTTGGAGAAGCCCTAAATTGGGTGGGACTAGGCCAGAGCAAGTAATCTTTTATTTTAAAAGAAGATATAATACTGAATTTGAAAAGTAAAATGAGACCCTTTGTGTAGCAAATTGGTTATACTGAAGATAGAGAGCAGTGCTACAGTCATGACTCCTGTCCTGGTTTGTGTAAGAGAGCCGATTTCTCTGCTCTCAGGGGTGTTTGTCTTTGCACCAGGGAGGTGGGAATCCTAGATCCATCTGTCTCTTACAGGCTGGCAGTCCGGAAAAGCTTAATTCCCCCTCAGCCACCTGAAGTGGCCAGCACACGCGTGGAGAGCACGATGCGAAGCACGTCTGGATCACCAAGGCCTGCTGGGTAAGACTTGAGGAAACAGCCAACTGCATCATAATGGTTTCATTACATTTGTTTGAGTCGTGCTCTTCGGCTATTGGAGCATTTTTCTTTCTTTTTGGGAAACAGTCTGTTTTGAATTTGTGACGAACTCAAACAGCCTTGACAAGTTCTGCTGTTTGAGAAGCTGAGGAAGTTACCTTTAAAAGCTGTGGTGATGAGCTTTCACAGAAACAGACAAAAACCCTCTGCTGTTGTAAGGGGAGATAGGCCTCAAAACTTTTTTCTGTAGTTCTTGAAAATTAACACTGAAGAAAGGTAAATGCAGCTTCCACCCTGCTTCAGTTGAGTTCAGTGGCTTTACAATTTGTTATTTTATAACTGTAAGCCACAGTGGGAGCTTCTGCAGAGGATGGGGCCAGTACAGTTTTGGGTAGAAGTTCCTCTTGGCTGCATTGTAAAATTGTTTTGATCCTTTTACAAGTATTTTGAAGTTACCTGGAATTAGTCATGACATTTGCTTGTCACAGTGAATGGAGAAGGTAGTATCTGTAATAAATACAAAGGATTAGATAGGGAGAGGAGGAGGAAATATAACTGAGATTTAGCCTTCTCCTGTTGTTAAACACTTTAGTGGGCCAGGTGGGTGCAGGAAAAACTGGATAGTCCAACTCCAGCTTGGCTCGTTCCCTTTATGCTGGGTGCTCACAACCGAGATACAGTTCACTTCACTTTGTTTTGCTTTTATCTGTGCTACAGCGGCAAGCCAAAGCCTGAAATCCACGTGTCCATGGCCACTCCAGTCCCTGTGTCTATGGAGGCGGTGTGTAACCAGGGTGGAGAGCAGCCCACCATCACAGTGCCCCCGACCTCCCAGCAGCCCCCCTCTGCCATTCCGACCATCATCGCGGCCGCCAGTCCCACCTCCCAGCCTGCAGCAGCTCTGTCCACCATTCCAGGAGCTGTGCCGGCTGCTCCGCCGACTTCCACCACCATCGTGGCAGCACCTGCTCCTCCCTCCACCATGAGCGGGGCCCTGTCAGCGGTGCTGGGCCCTGTGGTACCAGAGATCAAAATCAAAGAGGAAATGGAGCCTATGGACATCATGCGACCGGTATCTGGTAGGTGGCTGGGAATCATCAGGTTGCTTTTTTTGTTTTTTGAGACAGTGGAGGAATTAGGAGGGTTTCAACACTTCCATCTCGAAAATGAAAGGACATCTCTTCCATGGTAGCACAGAACACCAGAGTTCCCATGTGCCTTATTAAGATTTTTTTTTGCCTTTTTCGTAATCTGCCATGATATCACTTCTTATTGTGGCTGCTTTTTTCATGTTCAAATGATCCAACTCTAAAGAGTCTGTGTGAATTCCTTGCCTAAAATGCACATGCTCAGCAGTGGTACCAATATGTTATGGAACAGCTCAGTTAAATTCAGTTTGCTTACAAATCCTACTGTTCAGGTCCAGTGGCCTTTCTTGAATGTGAAGAATTTGTGGCCAGAGTAGGACTTCCTAGGGCCCTCCTGTGATTCATGCATATTTTTCTCTAGAGCTTTCCAAAATGTTCATTATATTGCCTTACTTACCCAGCTTGGCCATAGTTGCTACCAAATGGCGTGGTCAGTAAATTCAGATCCTTACAGATCTTACCAGGCACTATACAGTGGCAAAGTGATAGGAATGCATCCCACTTCCATGAGTTTCAGAGTTCAGGATTAGCCGTTGGTTTTATCACTCTCCTTGAAGCTGTATATTGTCCTGTGAGAAAGCAGCTCCTTGCTGCACATGTGTCTGGAGCATAGGCAGATAGCACTAAGCTCTTTGGGGTTCTTGTGTCTCTTCCTGGCATTTGTGGGTATGCCAAATTGTCAAGAGATCCCATCCCAGAAATTTTGTGCTGCAGCCTTGGTCATGGCTGAGTGTCCCTTCAGGTTCAGGGAGTGTTCCCTCAGCCTACCTGCCTCGCTGCTGCCAGCTGCACAGGTGTGTTGTTTGGTGCAGTGACCTGCTGAGCAGTGCTGCGGGCTTGGCAGTACAAGCAGACTCCTGCAAGAAGAGTGTTGCAGTCCTGCTTGGATTCCATCTGGCTCTGTCATCACAAAAGGATAGGGACTTGCTTACCATGACAGTGACCTGTGCTGGTGTCCACACAGGGATTTTTCCTACAGTAGTGCAGAGAGATGTTAGCATGACTCCTTTTTGGAACATTAAACTGACATAAGCTCCAAATAGGAAGCAACTGAGGAACAATTGGCTCTTTATGTATATGAGACACTAAAGACTTAAGCTTATAGGCTTGTCCAAATAATTGCTGCTGGCTTAATACCTGGCTTGTTGGTACACATCACGCTCGTCACACTGTGCTGAAACAGGAAATACTGTTGGAGGTAGTGCTCAAACAATGCGTTATCTTCCCACTGCTGATGGTTTGGGTTCTTCTCTTCTCTCAGCAGTCCCTCCTTTGACTACAAGTACTGTGTCTCCATCTTTGGCACTGCTGGCCAACAATCTTTCCATGCCTCCAAGCGATCTGCCACCTGGTGCCTCACCGAGGAAGAAACCCCGTAAGCAGCAGCATGTCATCTCCACAGAGGAAGGGGACATGATGGAAACAAACAGCACTGATGATGAGAAATCCACTGCCAAAAGTTTGCTGGTGAAGGCAGAGAAGCGAAAGTCTCCTCCAAAGGAGTATATAGGTAATGACATCTCTGATGTCTTTGTTCTTATCCAGGGGTCTGTATTTTCTCTTCTGTTTCTCAGAGAAGGTGCTCTGTCACATTCCCATTTCCTAAATACAAGTAATAGAGAATCCAGGTGTCTGTTCCTCACCACTCTTTGTATAGGGCTGTTCAGGGAAAATGAATTTTCTCAGCGCACATTTTCTATGAGGTGGCACTTAGAGATCTGCTGCTGGAGTTCTTGTGGATGCTGACCTGCTTTCACTGCTGGATGATAACGCAGCTCTGGATCCTTTTGTAGATGAGGAAGGTGTACGATACGTCCCCGTGCGTCCCAGGCCGCCGATCACGCTGCTCCGTCACTACCGCAACCCCTGGAAAGCTGCTTACCACCACTTCCAGAGATACAGCGACGTCCGCGTCAAAGGTCAGTCTCGGCATGGAGCAGAGAAGGAGAGAAGGAGGCCACACAGGGTTAGCTGGAGTTTTGTAAATGAAAAAGCGGTGTGGTTATTGATGAATCTACTCATATACAGTCACAGAAACTTGCTCACAGAAGGTATCCTCATAAAAGTGACGTGCTGTAGTGGTAGACTGCAGTTGAGTTTTCTCATTTGCTACCTAACACTTGCCAGTATAATCACAAACATTCTATACTTAGTGTAACTAGTCTTGTCAACTAACTAATGGGCTTTTAAAGAAGACCTTTTTACTCAATACAAGGAAAACAGAGATCAGATACTGTCTTCCAGACTTTTTAGCTAGTATTTTAGAATTTTTAAGCAGACTGGGTCTTCACAACTGTGCAAATACATCTAGGAGAGAGTAGAAGTAGTACAGGATGGATCTTTTACTTGTTTGTGCCAGGTGTTTGAAACATTGAGCCTACATTCTTTAAATGAGAAAAAAATGGGTTCTGATACAATCTTTCTGAAAGTACAGGTAACCTTTTAGTCAGTGAGTGCAGCAGTGAGGTACATGGCAGATGGGAAGCCACTTTCCTGTCTGAATCAAAATGTTGCTCACTGTCATTTATTAGGATATAGGGGGAGCAGAAATTGGGTTGTTGTTTGAGAAGAGAGGCCTGGCCTGAAATTTGAGTGCTGTATTCTTGTGTTTCCTGGTGACAGAAGAGAAGAAGGCCATGCTGCAAGAGATTGCCAATCAGAAGGGCGTGTCCTGTCGTGCACAAGGGTGGAAGGTCCATCTCTGTGCAGCGCAGCTACTACAGCTGGTAGGTGCATGGGGCTTGGAGCCTCCTGCAACACGGGGGAACATGAAGCTGTGTAAGACAGGAAGACATTCTTACAAACTCAGTACATTGGGATATCCTAAAGGAGCTGGTGTGTAGTGCCCAAAGGGAGTGGGACATGCTTTCCCCTTTCTCAGGAATGTGGCATAAGTGGCTTGGAAACTTGGAGTGTTGGTTTTGATCCAGACATAAGAGCTGATGTATTTTGTACAGATGATCAAAACTGGCAACTCCCTCCTGCTGATGCACAGGTCTGAAGAAGCGTCTGTTTGGGATGGTGCGGCTGATCTGAGGAGGCAGCACTGATCCACATTCCTGGATGCTTCTGTTTCAGGTTGGGGGTGAGGTAGGTGCTCTGCATTTTAGCACCAAACTCCCCAAAACCTCTGCATTCCTGGAATAGTATTGTGAGCAGTAGGGGAAGCAGTTGTGGTAGGATCCATGTTTCTTCAGAAGAGGAGCAATCCTGTAAATAGGATGTTAAAAGGAATGGTAGTGCCACATTTTGTCAGAAGCTCCATCTTCTAAATCACTGACAAGAGCAGCTGAGAGGGGAATGGATTATCACTGTTTCTGTGTAGCTTTGTTAACATGGGCGAGCGTTTGCCAGCTTGGCAGTGACCCTTCTCATGAAGGGCTGATGTCTTTTAGACAAACCTGGAGCATGATGTGTATGAGAGACTGACTGCCCTGCAGGAGGGACTCATTCCTAAGAAAAAGGCGGCGACCGACGACGACTTGCATCGAATCAATGAACTGATACAGGTAGGTCCTGTGGCCTCTCGACCCAAAACCATACCCTTAGTTACAAAGCATCCTGCTGCTGATAGCAAAAGCTAAAGCTGACCTAAAAAAACCCCATGCGGGTTCACTTCCTGTGTCATCAGTTACAGGGGGTACAAGTTGGAAAGGGAAAGGGTTTGCTTAGACCTGACATTCTGCAGTTAATGACAAGTGTTTCCTTCCAGGGGAACATGCAGAGGTGTAAACTCGTGATGGATCAAATCAACGAGGCTCGAGACTCCATGCTCAAGGTCTTGGATCACAAGGATCGTGTTTTGAAGCTTCTAAACAAGAACGGAACTGTCAAGAAAGTGTCCAAATTGAAGCGAAAGGAGAAGGTTTGAATGCAGACTAATGACTTTGGAAATGGAGAACGTGTACAGAATGGAGCTGAACCTTTTTGTAGTTTGGGTTTATTTTTAAGCAGAGCATCGGAATAAAAAAGGATGAGTTTAGGGAACAGATGGACACATGAAGCCTGGTGACCTGAAGGGATTGTCCTTGATCTTGTCATAATGAACAAAGATTTCTCTCAGGCTCATGCCTTTTTAAAGTCTTTCCAGTCCCACTGTTTAACTCCTGATGTGTCAGGCATGGACACACCTGTAAGGCAGGAGATTGTGCAGGGGATTTCAGGAGGCTGACATACAGGTATGGACCCAGGCAGCAGCCAAGCTTCCGAGCAGTGGAAATGGCACCTCTTTCAATTACCCCATTCAGTTCTCATTCTGACCTTCCAGTGTCTAAAGCAGCCTTCTTACACCAGTGCCACTGCACTAGGGGATCTGCCACAAAGAATCTCCAGCAGCTCAGAAGTCCTAGCTGTCAAGATTAAAAAAAAAAAAAAAAAAAGAAAAAAAAAAAGCGGGGGGAGGGAGGGAAATCATTTCAAAGTGATATTGTAGTGTCTGTGTCTGTGTTGGTGCTCTGGGATACTTGTGTTGAGGTACCTCTTGCAACAGAGGTGCTGTAGCTGGTGTAATGTTAATTGTACGTACCACATACATCCTGAAAAGGTGAATAAAGGAATCGGAGGGTTTTGTACGTGAGCAGTTCGTGTACCTTTGTACCGGTGGAACTCTTCAAGCTGTAAACTTGGAAACAAAGCTTTGGAAGAAGCCTGAGGGGAGGAGAAACAGCATGTTGGGAATCAGCCAGCACCCTGTGCTGTGGACGGTGAGTAATGCAGTTCCCAGTTCAGGTCCTAAAGATGAAATACGGATTATCCCCCATGCACTTGTGCATTTAACCTTCCTATTTTAGAAAAATGGCCAAATCAGTTCATTTTTAGTCTCCGCAGCAGGAAACTTCAGTTTCCTGAACTAACTCTTTTAAGAATACATTCTTTTCCTCATCCACTTACAGTGCTGTTATCTTGCCTTTTCTCAGAACTGAGTTCTTTCAGAACTTGGATATAAAAAATAGTAATTCATCCTTATTTCTTGGTTTTTATAATTAGAGAAGTAAGTAGAATGTCTGTATTCACACTGTTCTTGCATTTTTACCACATGCAAACCAAATCTATTTCAGCTTTGGATGGTAGTCTTTGATATTAGCTTAATTTTGGTTGTTCAAATGGAACCACTTCCCTTTTAAGATACAATTCTAATATAATGATATTGTAACTTCGGTATTAGGAAAGTTACAGTAATTGTGTGTGTATGTTGAAATTAAAAGCAGAGGTAAGACCATAAAAGGTGGGAATTAAACCGCTGCTATCACCTCACATTTCTCATGCTTCAGGAACAGAACATGCACAACTGGCCAAGTATTTGTTTGATGTTGTCACGGTAATAAAACACAGTGCCAACACTCCCAAGTTCCCAAGGACTCTACAAGAAGCTCTGTGGTGATTACGAAGTGGACTTTGGTAGGGTTGGGAACTGTTTCATATCCACTCCAACTTACATTTTTATGTGTCTTATTTATTGCTTAAGGTTTAGATCAGAAATGGTCGCCATAAATTCAGTTTTCCAGTCGTGAAAGAGTTCAGCCAGTTTGTCTCTTGGGGTTGAATGTGCAGTGTGGGTGCTCTGGGCTATGTGAAGTTTGCTCTTCATTTTGCCCAGGTGTTTCAGCGGTGTTAATGGAGGGGAATTAGGAATGAGCACTGTGGTTTTCTTTATCCCATCCCTTATTTACACCTCGTACAGCCACAACAACCCTCGTCCCATCCACTGCGCTACTGTAAACCACTCGCTGTCAGAGAATTCTCTCAGGGTGGAATGCTGAGCCTCTATTTTCACAAGATCTCCTAAAACCCTTGACGAAGTAACTGCTTCTCTGCGTTGGTTTTCATCGTGTTATAAAAAAGCGTGGCGGGAAGGATATGATGCCTCGCTGGCAGTCGGAAATACTAAAAAAGTAATTGTTGCGTTGGTGCTGTTGTGATATTTATGGCTCCTGCCATAACCGTATGTAACACGCGGCTATAACTATATAAGTAAACCCGTTCCGGCGGCCGGAGCTGCCCAGCCCTCAGGGCCGGGCCGGAACCCCGCTCTCCCCTCACACCGACCGGCCCTCAGCGCGCCGGGCCGGACCAACGCTCCCGGCAGCGAGGGGGGGGAGGAGGGAGTAAGGAGGAGGGGAACACTCCCCCGCCTGGAGCCGCGCAATGGACGCTCCCCACCCCGCGCCCCTCCTCCTGATGCCGTCATCGCCCCCGCTGGCCAATGGCAGCGCGGCGCTGCCGCCGAGTGACGTCCCCGTCCCCGGAACTGTTTGTTCCCGCACGTGCGGCGCTCACGTGACAGGGAGGGCGCGGAAGCGCGCGTCTCTATGGTCCCCGCGTGGGGCAGAGCGCCCGCCCTGGGGCCTTGGTTGTGGTGGCGCCGCCGGGAGGCTGGCGGACTATGAGTGTTCGTCCCTCATTACCTCACGNGGGTGTCCCCGAGGTGTCCCCGGGCCGGAGCCGGCGGGGCTGCGGGACGCCCCCGAACACCCCGCAAAGTTTGTGTGCGGGGAGCCCCGGGCTCGAACCGCCGCCGCGGTGCCCCGCTGTGCCCCCCGCCCGCCCGCGGGGCGCTCCCGGGAAGCGGGGCTGGAGCCGAGCGGCCGCCTTTGTTAGGCCCCTGCTGCAGAGGAGGGGGGAAGAGAGGGAAGCTGCCCCCCTGCCCCTGCCACGTCTCCGATCTTGAATCAAGTGTTGTGCTTCCAAATAAATAAATAATGATTTATCCTCCCCAATGCGGCTGAGCCGTCAGTGGTAATTGGGGAAGACTCATACGGCTCAGCACCCTCACAGAGCCAGAGCAGGTTACTTTTAATGGCACTGAAGAATTTACGTGGTCGCTTTGTCAAAGTTATGCTTTGTTTTTGCCNCTCCCCCGCCCGCCGGGCCCGCTTCTCCGGGGAGCCTCGCCCAGGCCCATGGCCCCATGAGGCGGCAGAAGGCTGCGGGGCAGCAGCGGCGGCGGCGGGGCTGAGGCGGAGGAGAAGCCGGGACGGGTGCAGGAGGTGGGTGACCCCGCCGGCAGCG
>VZTG01005546.1:88180-107224 GCA_013397845.1 Melanocharis versteri | reverse complement strand
TTTTTTTTTTTTTTTTACTATTTTGCAAAAGTAGAGATCAAAGGAAAAATTATCATTTTTCTTAGGTCTTGTAAATTGTTCCTTATGGTCTTTCTAAAACCTTGAGGATTCCGGATCAGAGCAGACACTGCAGGCATGTGTGGTTTGTACTGAGAGGTGCCCCTCTCAACACCAACTACACCAGTTCTGCTTCAGTTCAGAGTCCTGTGACTCTTGGCTACGACCGATGAAACTTCGTGAATAAAGTTTACTCTGTTTACACGTGCAGAGAAGGGAGGGAGTTGTCACAACCTGCCTGTCATCCCTCACCCCCCAGTACTGCGTTTGTGCTCTCAGCTTGGGAGGGCTGGAGGGCTGCTCTGGTGGTCTCAGTAGTTCGCTGGCACTCCTGAGAGCTGAGTGTGACTTCAGTCCCCCAGGGTGTTCCCTGTGACTCACGTGCCCGTACTTTGAGCCCCATTTGACAGACTGGTTTTCTCTCCCCTGCTGTATTCAGATCTCGTGGTGATGTTGGTGTTTTAAGTTCCTGCCACTGACCTGTAATCCTTGCCTATCTTGTTTGTTATCTCTGTCTGCACGGCCTTTCCTCCCTGTGTTTGTTCCGCCCCTTCTTGTGATGCATGAGCTAATATTCTCTTCTTCGCAGGCAAAGCACTGTTCTGGGTTGTTGGTTTTTTTATACCATGCCTGCTTCCTGCTATTATCACTTTCCTCTGTTCAGACCGTGCTGGCTTCAGCTCTTCCCCTCATGCACATCTTGCCTGTACTCCCTGCATGTTTATTTGGGAGCTGTATTAATTCACCCAGTCCCAGAAAGTAAATGCAGATTCCAGACCGTGGTCTGGAAAATAGTCTGTAGTTTAGAAAATGGTGGTTTCAGTGCTTTTAGCTCCTCTTTGATCTTGCCAGTGCTCAATCAAGGGCAACACCCCAGGGAGTCCAACCCCAAAGGTGTCATTTTGGGCTGCTGCCATTCTTCTCTCAGGAATGGGAAAGGGAAATGCACTTCTTTGCCACTGGTGCAGGCATTGACTGAGGAGGAATGGGTGAGCAGGAAAAGTGGTGGATAGGGTGTATCTGTAGCCCCAAGTCTATTTTTCTTCTGTTTTCCCACAGTTTTGTTCTTTTTATGGGAAGTCTGGGGTTTTTTTTTTGATGACCCACCTATTAAAGTGTTGAGTTCACCTCATCAATAACTTGGAAAGTGTGATTGCATGCATGTTGTGTCCATACTCTTCCAATTCAAGTGTGAAAACACCCATTCTGCTGAGCTGGCTTTAGTGCTGTACTTGGTCACGTGGCTTGGAGGGTTTTCTTCCTCTGTTTGTTGCAGGAGCAAGGAAGCAGCTGTTGGTTTTTCACCTGTAACTCTGTGTGTAATACTTTTCCCTCCTCCCCACCCCTCCACGCCAGGGTTCTGCAGTGCTCCAGGCAGCGAGTTTTGAAGCAGGATGGGAAAAAGACGCTGTGTTCCTCCACTTGAGCCCAAGCTGGCAGCTGGCTGTTGTGGGGTGAAGAAGCCCAAATTGTCTGGGAGTGGAACGCACAGTCATGGGAATCAGACCACAACTGTACCAAGCTCCAGTTCAGGTCCTCTTCAGAACCACCAGCATACAGATGGGAATAATGGAAGGGAGAACGTATCTGACTTGACTTTGGGCCCAGGAAATTCCCCAATTACTCGAATGAATCCCACTTCAGGAGCTCTGAGCCCACTTTCTCGGCCCAATGGAACTGCCAACAGCACCAAGAACCTGGTGGTGACAGCAGAGATGTGCTGCTACTGCTTTGATGTACTCTACTGTCATCTCTACGGGTTCCCTCAGCCACGGCTTCCTCGATTTACCAATGACCCCTAGTGAGTACATCCTTACGTGGGAGCAAAGCTGGGAAACAGCTTCCAGAGCTGTGGTTTGGTTGGGGAAGGGTGAAGGGTTTCCTCTGGGGAGTGGGAAGAGTGCAGGGAGGAGGGGGGGCATTCTGCTCCTTACTTTGCTGGAAACAAAACAATGCACTGTAAGTGCAGGAAAGGTCAAAGTGTTGTTTGTTGGTGGAGGTGAGTGAGCTTTAAAAAGTGTCCTTCAAGTGAGAACATGCTTAGCTCTGCAGAAAGAGAGCTAGGCCAAGTGTGAAGAGGTGTGGTGCTTCTTCAGCTCACAGTCTGGTGTGTTCCATGGGGCATTGTGTTCTTTGTGGAGGAGTGCAAACCCACTTCATGGTAATGTGCTGGTGAAGTTTGTCCCCTTCTTTGTAAGTAGATTCCTCTGCAAAAAATCAAGTGAGCAGTGCCACCTATAAAATTGTACTAAAAAAACAATTAAATAATGTCATTAATTTGAAGAAGCTCCATCTTCTAATGTGAGACACTGACTTGGAGAAGGGAAGAGACTTCCTTCTGCAAAGCCAATGGAAAGGGAGTAAAGTAAGAAGTTGAAACAAGTTTCCAGTTCATCCTGAAACAAATGCGGGGCTGGTGAGGATTGGACAAGGACACTCACAGGAGTCTTCACCTGTCCAAGTGAATGGGTTTAGCAGGGAGGGGAATCTAAAAATTATGAGTAATAGAAGATGTGTTGGGCAATGTGGGGAAAAATCATAGAATCATTTAGGTTGGAAAAACCTTTGAGTCCAACCATGAACCCAGCACTGCCAAGAGAGTTAACTTTCAAGGACGATACCAAGGTTAGGAGGAAAGGAGGTGTGTATGAGCAGAAGTGGGGAGAAGGATTTATGAAGCTGTTTCGCTTTGGTGAGATTTAGCTAATGTTTATCTGAAGGTTGACTGCGTAGGTGTGGAAATGTTAATGTTGTTAAAATGTTTGTTGAAAAAATTATATGGGAAAGATCACTGATAGATGGACCTTCTGACACTCCTCCAGGGGCCTCCTCTAGAACAATAGATAAAATAAAAAGTTGCTGACATCCTTAATTTAAGCTAATGAATTTTAAATTGATGTAAGGAACAATGGCTTAAGCAGGTCAAGGACTTCCTTTCTCTGTGTATTCAGTGTCTGCCCACCTTTCTGCTGTCAGGGTGGATGTAGGTTGTGCTTCCATGCAGTTATTATTCCAGCTGGATTATGGATCCATGCTCTGAATGCTGCCGCAGAGTAAGCTGTTTAATACTATAAATACAAATGCATAGAGAAATGCTCAGGACTAGGATATCAAATAGTGCCAGGGACTCCCCAGGCTCAAACATTTCTGGTGTTCATACCTGTGCTAAGTGGGCTCCCTTTTGAACATTTGATGTTAGTCTGCTTATTGTTTTGTCACTTGGAGTGCAAAGGGTTTATTTGCTGTTGTTCTGTTAAGCCGGTAAGAGAGATGGTTTTATAGAGCTGCATTCTTTTGGTGTCAGAGGAGATTTCTGGCTGGATTTTGTTGCTTTTTCTGTTGACTAGTGTCAAAAAGGATGTCCTTTGGGGAATAGCAGCTGGTTGAATTTTATGCCCAGATTAGAAAAGTTAAAAATTGTTCACTGGTTATTTCTTTGCTCATAATTACAAGTCTTTTAGATCAGCACACCAACAAAGCATAACCAGCCCTTCCCTTCTCTTCCCCTGTCGGCAGATGCTTACCTGGATTTTCTTGTGTTTCAGCATTTATGCTGTTGCTCCCAGGAAATAGTTGGATGTACCCCAGGGAAAAGCATGGGGTTTGCTCCCTGGGAGAGCAGCACACAAGGACGAACTGTCCCACTTGAGACAGACATGTAATGAACTTCAAGCCAAATTTATCAAATACAAGAGTAAGCAAAGTGAAAATACAGAAATAATTTGCGTTGTGGCCTTTTGTGACATGATTAATGTCAATGTAAAAGATCTTTAGACAAAACAAAGGTTTATACCAAAAGTCTCTCTGGACAGACAGAGAAGAGACTGTAGATTGAATAGAAAGAGGCACAGCCTGTTCTTAAACTGGTTTTTAAACTGGTGCTGAACCTTAGACTAACGATAAAAGTAGGTGCAAAGGTCAGGATTTGGCATAAACAGTGTAATGACATGCAAGTTACAGGGTTATGAATTGCAAACCACCATGAATTTCATTTACCAGCCCGAGGGGATATGCACATGGACAGCACTCTTGGTGGGAATTATGGAGCTGGTAGATACCTGTGAAGTAAGGTTCCCTTATTCCAGTGTTAGCAGTGATCACACAGATCAGTGGAGAGATGGTGGCATTGCAAGACTTGTAGTTACGTCTGAATTAACTTGGCAAAGGAAGAAAATATCCCCTTTGCCATTCAGGTTATGGCAAGTAATTACAATTTGGAACCTATGCAAGTAGTTAGTTGGTTACTTTTTCCACTTTCGTACTTCAGTCTGATTTTTTAATAGTAGGTATTACAAACTAGTCCTAAAACTGTACCATGGAAGTTTCTAGTTGCCATGCAAGACAAATAATAAGATACTTGCATCATAAAATCAGTTCTGTAATAGGTTTTTCCCTAGTACGAGCTAAACCCTGTTTCGAACAAACTGTATTTTTCTACTTAAAAATTCCCTTTGTAGTTGCAATTGATGAAGCTAATTTTTACTTGCTGAGATTCCCCTCTCAGCCTAAAAACCCTCATCAAACGCATAAAAGTGGGATGTTGTGGCTGGGGAAGAAACAGTTGACATAATCCTCTGAGGATATGGCTGCAAAGTACCAGTAAATGCTCTTGGGTGAACATGGACAAAAGATTGTTGTGACTTTTCTCAGTACATCTGGGAAATAACACTTTTCAAGGAGGGGCTCTGGAACAATGGGCTTATTGTCAGCTGCACCTGCAATTTGCTGAGTGCATTTATTCTTCAGAGACAGAAACATCATCTTCTCTGCAGTGAAAATAGTGAAATTTTATCTATGTGTACAGAGTCATATCTCTTTTTATGCCTCAGTTGTTCTGACCACAATGAAAAATGGTTTTAAATGCGCTTTAAGGTATTTTAAAATATACAGCCTTCTGAATGCAATTATCCTCTCCCTTCTGATAATATCTCTTCTATTATAGATGCATAAAGCTGTGTTGCAGCTCAGTGGAAAGATGGGTTGTGGGATTTTTTTCCCTTTGGAAGGGGAAAGAGGTAAATTGAAAATGTGAACCTGCAATTTGAATTGAAGGGGAATTTACTTAGATTTGTATTCTGTGAGTGATGGTTTTTATGTTCTCCTGTGCCTTTTCTCTTTGGGGTGAGTGTCACATGGACTGAGCAGTACTTTCAAGGTTTTTATTAGATTAAGGTAAATTTCCACTGAACTTCTGACAGTTGTGTTTCTCAGAGATCTCCTGTGTAAGTTTAGTATCTTTTTTTTCTTTTTTTAAGCTTTCTAATGTATTTTCTTACACTCTTTTTCTGTTTGCTCTTTCAACTTACGATAGCTAGATGAAAATGTAGAGGAATGATATCCTGCAAGTGCCTTGAAGTGTTACTGGAAAACTAGAACTGTAAATCCCCTGTCTTGGTCAAGCCAACCAGAAGGTTGTTGTTGGGCGTGGAAGGATGCTTCCACTTCCTCTGTGGGCAAAGTCCTTCACAATTATCACTCAAGGGCTAATTGCTGTTTTGGGTGGTACTTATGCCGTTGGTCACAGCTGGTAACTAGATCCTGAATGATGGATTTATGCTGTGATGGATTTAATTCCATTGTTGCTCTGAGGAACGTCACTGGGCATTGATTTATTACTACAGTTTAAATTATGTTCTCGCTACTTAGACATAAGAAGTTCTGTTGCTGTGTTTGAGAAATCATCCACACTCCATGCTGGTTTTGTTGTCTGAACAGAATATCTTAGTATTTTTGTAAGGTTTGCTGCAGAGGTACATTGCTTACAAGAGCTTTCAAGAGTCTGAGGAAAGTAAGTGTCTGAGCTATGTTGTCGAATCAGTCTTGATGGTTCAAAACTCCTGTCAATGTTTTTTTAATCTCAGAAAATCATATTCTATCATATTACTTAAAGTGCAGTACAAATCTACAGAATAATATCTTGTATTCAGTACTCTGAATAAATCACAGAATCACTCATCCTGTTTTTATAATTAGGTCAGCATTATCAGTTTTTTTGTAATGCCTTACAGAATTTTGCAATGTTCAGACACTCTTGTAGAGCTGCAACCACCACTGTCCTTTAGAGTTTCTCTCTACAGCTCTTTGCAATTTCACTCACTTCTGTAGAAGTTAATTTTTTTGTATTTAATGTTCACAGTCATCTTTACCTGTTTATCTCTTCATAGAGCTCTGTTATTCTGGAATTGTTATTCTTTAAGGCCAAATCATGAGTTGTAGTTTAACAGCTTGAAATGAGCCCACTGAGTTTGAGAATCTACTGTTATGCCTGTAAATTCATGATGGTAGACAGGAAGGTGGAAATCCAGGTGATGGTTGAGTAGGAACAGTAGTGTTTTAGATACGTGTTCAACAGGAGAGAATACGTGTAAATATAAATCAAAACATAAGGTAAGCAAAAGATACGGACATAAACTGCTTGAGCCTTAGGGATGGACCCAGAAGTCAGATCTTTGTGGAAGTAACAGGGAGGAAAAATAATCTGGATTTCTCTTCATTCCTTAAAAAGAAAAAAAGAAAATCTTTTATTGCCACTCTGATTTATAGAAATGATAGTATAAGGAACTAATTTGCATCATCTATATTAATTTTTATATGAGCTGTGCTGGAAACTAGTGGATGCTACAAAGTGAGGCCAATACAGACAGGTAATCAGTGGGGTCAAATAACCATTTCACTCATTAGAAGCCAGCACAGAGTCTGGCCGGGAAGGTGTCCATGGAGGACTTCCAGAGTCCTCTGGAGAGGAGGGAGTGTGCTGAAAAGGTGGAGGGAAGTGTTGAGGTTTGCATGTGGGGGCTGTGGGCGTGAAGTTTTGTACTTGCTGGATAGCAGGTGAGCAAACGCACCTGCTGGGGTTTACTGGAGGGAGAGAAAGCAAAGGCGTGTGGCTCTTTCACACCTTGGGTGTCTCCCCTTAGAAACCAAATACCTGTAGAGGCTGGAGGGTTTATTTTTTTGCCTTTTCAGTCCACTCTTTGTGACGTGGAAGACGGGGCGAGACAAGCGGCTTCGTGGCTGCATCGGGACCTTCTCAGCCATGAATCTTCACTCAGGACTCAGGGAATACACATTAACCAGGTAACTGCCAAAAATGAAATAAATATGAAATTAGTTTGTTTACTGAAGATCTGTAAGGATTCATGGTTCGGATGTTGGATCGACATAGTTCAATGTAATATAAAGAGATATATATATGTAATATATATTCATAATGAAATAAACCTGAGTGTATGATAGTTACAGTGAGGTGATGTATCAGGATTCAGTGGAACATCTTTGCAAAAGGTGAGTTGCAGTTGACATTTTAAGGCTACTGTCAAATCTGTCTTGCATACTAACAGTTTTGACATCTGTAGCACATAATTTCTCTCTGCCTGCAGTAGGCATTGGACAGCATCAGGAAGCTTGCCACTGGTATTACAGTTCATTAGATTAGGGAGAGATGCAAATCACTTTCTCTGCAGTAGCAGAGAAACATGTTTCATGCAGGCATAATCAAAAGGGGAATAATTGAGCATCTGACACTTTATTTTGGTGCTTGTGTTGAGTGATATATCTTCTCTTCCCTTTAGTGCACTTAAGGACAGCCGATTTCCCCCCCTGACCCGCGAGGAGCTGCCCAAACTCTTCTGCTCTGTCTCCCTCCTCACCAACTTTGAGGATGCCAGTGACTACCTGGACTGGGAGGTGAGAACAGGTGCATTTGGAACTCTGCATCACTCTCTCGTTCCATTTGGGTTCGGGTTAGTACATGGTGATGTATCTCCTTCATTTCAGGGGTGTATGGGGATAGAAGAGACTGGGAGTAGAAGAAATGGGGCTGGAAAACTAGAAGGAAGGAAGAGGATGGCCCAGCAGTGTGCTTTTGATTGGGGGGGATCTGAATGGTAATAAAAAACATGAAAGTTGTTCATGAACTTGGCCCAATAGGAGATGGGTGTAAATACATGTATAAAAACCTGGGAAGTATTTTGATGGTGTGGATAGAAACTGGAATTAAAAAGTGGTTAAGACCAAAGGTATGAATGGTTTTTAGGACCTTGTACGTGGAAGTGTATTTTGTTCAAGAAGGATATAAAAATGGACTTTATAGTTGGGTAATTTTAGGCATGATTCTTGTGTGCAGAGATTTTGTCTCTCTTGCGTGACACAAGAGATGGAAAACTGACGAGACTTAGCTCAGGAGAAGTGGCAGGGACACTGGTGAGGCTTGTCTGGGAAGCGTGGCTAAGAGAGCTCCTTGTGAGACCTGCCAGGCAAGAGCAGAGGGTGGGGAAGAGAATGACCTTATCCAGGCAAAAGCCAAACTGTCCAGAGAGAGAGAGAGATACACAGCGTTGTGGGAATGACAACTCAGTCATGGACTCAGTGCTAGCAAACACCTCTTATTTGGCTGTTCATTTCCATCTATAGGTTGGAATCCATGGGATCAGAATAGAGTTCATCAATGAGAAAGGTGTCAAACGCACAGCCACGTATTTACCTGAGGTTGCTAAGGAACAAGGTGGGTTTGAGATGGCAGCCAAACATGTCAACACACTGTGTCACAGAATTGGGTAACTTAAATCTGTCGATCTGGGGCTTGGAGTACAATGCTGTCCTCATAGTGGTGCCATGGAACCACCAGGCTTAATCTTGACAACTGACGCCTGATAGAGTTGCTGCTGGGTTTTCATCTGGCCTTTCTCTCATCCCATATCTTTGCACAGCTGTATCTTAGTGTCAGAATGTTTTAGGGCTGAAGAAATAGAGGATCTCAAGGTATGGATCTTCTAGCCTCATTCAGCATTGCATCTTTCCTCTTCTATGTTTCGCCCTCCAACTAGGATAACTGCACGCTGCACAGCACCAACAGGAGAGTCACTTTCCTCCTCATTCTTGCTAAAGTAGCATCCTCCAGAGGAGGGTTAGAAACACAGCCCCTCTGGAGCACACTTCCCACTCAGATAGAGTAGTGGTCACCATGGTAACTGCTCAAAATATTGCCTCCTCCTTTCCTCCACCTAAGCAGAGTGGAGTGGTCACATCCTCCTGGCTCTGGGGCAAAAGGCTAAGGTAGGAATTTTAACTCTGGTCTCTCGCATAGCAGTGCACTGTGCTATCACTAGAGTATCAACCCCAATTTGTCTATGTAAAGAGCTAAGTATTATCTTATTTTCAAGGGAGATAAGTGGCACATGATGAAAAAATTCGGGGTCCCTGCAACAGTAGCAAGGCACAGACCTTTTTAAGAAGACATGGTATGGAAAATGGAATTACTGTTTCATAGACCAGCTCCAATATGAGTTTAAAGGGGTAGGCATGTGCAGATAGTGTGCATGCATAAGGCCATGTGCGTCCAGTTCAACACTAGGGTTTCTAAAGCTCAGAGTTTCCTGTTTAGTTGCTTGTTTTTCTAGAGTCCTTTTAATGCATCTCTTGTGGTTTTAAAATATTTTTTTATATTGAAAAATTTGCCTTGCTTCTATTTTTCAATAGACTGGGATCAGATCCAGACCATAGACTCCTTACTCAGGAAAGGTGGCTTTAAGGCTCCCATTACCAATGATTTTAGGAAAACAATTAAACTTACCAGGTAAGTAGATGTATTTGTTGTCCTTCAATTTTACTTTATAGTGTTTTCTGGGTGACTTAAAATATTTGTGCTTGATGGAAGTCTTTATGTCTCTTCCAGAGGAGATGTAGTATGAAAGACCAAATCCCAAATGCCATGTGTTAGGCAAATAATGCACATGGAATTAAGCACAATATGTTTGGTCCATGCAGGATCGAAGTTGGCACTTTTCTAAGAGACGTGTCACTGGTTTTAATATTACCATCTATGTGAAAGATCAGAAGCAGAACCTTTGAGAGTTAAAAAGGCTGATTTTTTTTGGTATCTTTTCAAGGAACTTCCTTTTCTCAGTGTGCTCATCTGTGAATGCTGTAGCTATTCGTAGGTGACAGCTGTCTTAAAACCAAACCACACTCAAATTTGGCTGGTTTTCAGAATTTGCTTGCTCTGCGATACCCCCAGCTGTCCTATAGATTTCTGCCCCCTTTATGTTAGTAAAAATTGGGACCTTCTGGTTTTGTATAGAAACACTAATTTATCAGGTCATTCTTTACCTCTAGAGAAATGAAGTGGGTGTGCAGCATTTTCTTTAAGAGAAGATGACAGGATGAAGGTTTTCATTAAAATCTCTCGTAATGTGGTCTTAGTGCAGCTCACAACCACTTTGTTGTTTAGCTGTTGTTTAGCATGCTTTAGAAGAACTTGGAAAACTCCAGTCTCTCCAGAGGAACTTCACATTTTGTGAATTCTGACTGTACAACATGGACTAAGTCATTTATATGCTGTAATAAACCTCTCTTTACCACCTCTCCATTTTTTTCACCTTTCCAGATGTGGAGATAACCACAAAAGTAAACAATAGTGAAATACTGATTATTTAATCACTGTAGTGAAATCTTCTTCCAGCAAACTTTTCATGCCATTTTCGTCCGTTGCACATGGATAAAAAACGAATACAAATCAACCATTTATTTCCTGTGTGCTATTTCAGGCACCCCTTCAATTATGATCACCTTGATTAGGGCTCATCTTTTGGGACACCGGAGCTAATTCAAGCTCAGATGGGTTATTCATACTAGTGGGTTCCTCTTGGGGAGTCTGGGGTGAACGTTTTATGTCCAGTCCCTCGATGTTGCGTAGTCTGACATTATTTTCCTGCCACTGTCCCCACAGGTACCGCAGTGAGAAGGTGACAATCAGTTATGCAGAGTACATGGCCTCCCGCCAGCATTGTTTCCAGAATGGCACTCTTCATGCCCCCCCCCTCTACAATCATTACTCCTGACACACGGCTGCATGACCAGTCCCACTCCCCAGTTGCTGCCAACGGCTATGACATCATCGGGGCAGACGCCTCCTCTTCCTGGTCCAGTTACTTCTATTACTGCACCATTTTATGATGCTAGCTTCCGTTGCCAAGTCTGCCTTCCCACTGACCTGGGGGGAGGATGAGAGCATGACAGGACTTCAGGGGCCCAAGCCTTATCTCAGCCTTCCCTCCGAGCGGGGGTTCAGTTGGATTGGGGCTCCATGCCTACGAACTGTCGTGAGGTGCAGAAGACCTTTAGGAGTGAAAGTGCTGCTTCGGACTGATCTGTTCCTGGGTGTTACTGACACTCTGGAAACTTGAGTTGTTTGTTATGGAAGCCCCCCAGATCAAGTAGGAGCATTCCCCTGGCAGCCTGGGCAACGGAGTCCAACAAAACATTTTTTAGGTTCTTTTTAATTTTTTTTAACCTCTGGTATCTGTTGTGTACTGAGAGCTGATTGCAGTCCCCACGCATCACATGCGGACATCATGATACTGGGGAGGGTTGAACACCTGGATAGCACCCCATCCTCATGGACAAAAAACATGTGAAAAATTAATCCATTATTTAAATAAACCCCTGAAGGCTTTAAGGTTCAGATCCCTGATAGGTTGGATTCTTGGTGATGAAGCCTGCTATGAAATACAATGCTGTTTTGCCTGTAAGAGAGCGACATGGCACCTGCTGTGTACTCAGAGGAAAAGATACTCGAGTGTCCCTGGACAGTCTTTGTTACGACCAAGTTTTGTTTCCAAATATTTGTAAGAGATAGGATTAGGGCTGGGGAGGGGTTTGCAGGGCATTGACTGTAGTTGTACAAGTCAGTGAGCGACTGAAATTTGTTTAATTTAAGCTAACAGTCTTGGGGACCTTCCTTTTGATAGGACAGCCACTTTCACCGGTATGACTGCTGCTCTTAGGGGCTGTGAGTGTTCCAGTTTATTCCAGGCCTATGGAATGGTGCTGTGTAGTTTTGTTGGTAAGATTTATCTTACTCAGCTTAGTCATTGCCACATCCAGGCAGTGAGTGGGGAAATCCGTATTTCCCAAACTGCATGAAACTCGCGTGCATTCTGTATTTCTTCTCCCGTGGTTGATGATCACAAGGAATCCTCTTTTGTAAAAGGAAGTTACCAGTAGTTATTCTGCAGCATCATTGAGGGGTGTCATAAACTCTAAATTATGATACTCTTTCAATGAGGTAATTGGACTTCAGGATATAATTTGAGGTGGGGTTGGTTGGTTGGTTTTCCAAGCTTTGGGAGGGTCAGTAAGGATCGGGGAAGAAAATAAAAGTGCATAGCAGAGTCATGGCTGTTTGGTTGCACGTATCTTTAGAGCCTGCTTGTGTGCTGTAATTGGCTGGTGTTTGAATCCTGAAATTATGCCGTGGCATGGCGGGGAATAGGGCTGGTTGGAAGCTGAGAACTGCAGGGTGCTGCTCCTGGTCCTAAGGAAGCACGGCACAACTTGTGCCATTTTGCTTCGTGTTGGTGTAAGTTCTGGAGGAGAGAGATGGGAGGGACGTTCCTCTGGATAACAGTGCAATATTGACCCAGCTTTCCTTCCGTATTGGGTCATTCTTACAAATTGCCACTTTTCCCTTGTGATATTGTTGAAAAGCAATTGAAGATGAAAGGATTGTTTCATGACTTCCTGCTGCTGAGAATAAATGAGTCTCGTTACAAACCACTCCAGTTTGTAATTACTCCCCCAGCTGCCGTGTAGTGATGGGGGAGGGTGGGGTCAGCTCCAGGCATACCACTCACCTTTCAGCTGTCAAACAGTATGATACATAGGGCTACACTCATTACTGTTCAAGTGTTCTATGTTAGAATTTAATTTCTAAGAGGTTTAAAAAAAAGGCAAAAAAATGGTGCTAAAACTTCACCCCTGAGCACGCTCGGTGAGACTGGTCATGCAGGCGTACAGTGCCAGGCTTTTCAACTATACTGTTTCTTTTTCAGATGTTTGCCCTGTTCTGTGTCTTCAACAGTGTATAGTGTTTTCCTGATTTCAGTTTCTTTGACTAGGGGATGACTAAAGGGTGGGGTGGGGAGGGTTGTCATTTTTTTGAAGAACAGAATTTTAGGATTGAGTAACCTGGTTGGTTTAAGCCTGAAGTGGGACAGATGGTTTGGGACTGGGGAAGTCTTATCCTCTCCCACTTCTATTTCTCCACTCAGTCTGTTTAAAGAAAAACAAACAAAACATAAATGCCTCTAAATATGTACTGTGTTCTTGTCTTGTTGCAGTGAGAACCTGGCAGATCAGAAACACTGGTCTGCTGCCTAAGGAATAGGCCCTCTCAGCTTTAGTCCCATAAGGGTCCAGCTATAAAATCAGTTGAAAACTGTGTCGATAGCTAAGTCAGCTCAGAGAAATGTATGACAAGGACAGGTGGTCTCAGGAAATAATCCCGTTTCTAGATCATTACATGGCAGCTATGCATAAGGATGAAAAAGGGGAACTAGGAACAAACTGTAGCTTGAATTGACTCAAGATGGAGACAACCAAAATCAGTGGCCAATTGATCTGAGATTTTCTCCGTGGTTGCTTGGCTGGGACAGCTGGTTAGAACTACTCCTCAAAGCAACTGTTACCTGGTTTGATCTGGATTAACTCATCCTTAGAAGCAAGTGCCTTTTGGTCTAGAAGGGCTTATTCTCATGACAACCACAACTGATAAATAATCTCACTGCAATGATGAAATGTCTTTATTTTACAGTAACTACAGGAGAATGTCTTTGATCACTGGAGTCTGTCAGTGTTGAAATGTTTCCACTGTGAGGTTCTTAATTATTTTTTTTCATGTTGTTCAACAGTCGATCTCAACTGAAGCCATTTCAGTTTGGGAATGTTATATGGTCAAAATATCACATATCTACAATTTATCAGAACAAAAAAAAAATCTGTAAGGAAATCTAAGAGTTCGTTTTAACCTTTGCACAGAATAATTTGTTTTCATAGTACATTAACAAACCTCTGCAGTCTTCACTGACTATTAGTGCTGTTTTCTGTTTGTATTCAGAAATTACATGTTGTTTTGTTGGGGTTTTTTTTGGTTAATTTATTTCCTTAAAGCAGGAGACCTCTTTTGACCTACAGTGCAGAGACGTCAGACCAATTCTTTATATTACACTTGGTTGCCTCCTACCTATATAATAATTTCTGAGTGTAAATAATTGAACTCTATCCTCTAATGAAGTATTGTAGAGAATAAATCATAATGGATAAAGATTATTTGTACTGTCCTCTTTATATGAGTTCTCACAGCCTTTATGGGGGATGAGATGAAATTGTTCTCATCTAGAAAGACAGACAGTGTATTACAGGTATGAAAATCAAAGCTGTAAATTATACCACATACTCAAAACCAGGGAGCTTGCCAGAGTGGGATGACAGCTGTCTGGAAACACAGCAATAATCAAACAGCCTCACTACAAGAAAGCAAGGAAAAATAGTAGGAAAAATAAAACCAAATATTAAATACATTTCATTAATAATGGCATAGCAATGTCTTTGTATCCTGAATTAATGTTTGCTTGGCAATAACTTTGTATCAGTTGTTGTGATGGTGAAATGTATAAAGCACAAACATATAAAGTACTGTAAATCTTTCTGAAACTCAAAATTGTTCTTTTGGGTTTTTGTCTTCTCAAATGAACTGAGAACGAATTGTTTATATTTAGAGCTACAGTCTTCAGGTGATCTAAAAATCTTATTTCATAGGAATAAAACACCTATGTTTCTAGATTCTTACTATTTTAATGTTTGCTTTGAGGCAGGATTAACTGAATTGTAGAATAGTTTCGAATTGTATCTCTGGCTGACATGGTTTTTTTTTTTCCATACGTTTTCAGATAATTGTTAACTTTTTATCTGTGGGAGCTGTACAGTTGAAGATGCTACATTTTCTGCTTGTGGCTCTTGGGAATGGCAGCCCTGGATGTCAATAAACAGTCGTAAAACCCAAAAAAACCAACCAAACTGAGGGGGAGGGTAGTTTTGACTTCAATATGCCTGAGAAGCTCATTTATCTCAGTGCAACTACAAAGCAAAAACCTATTTTCGGGTGCTGGTACTAGGAAGGCTAGAAAGTCAATCCCTTAGGCAATGTGAGGCAGATGCTGTGACTAATGTGATTTCCAGGTGAATTCCAGTTGAATTTCTTTGTGAATTCTGAAGTTACCCATATCCCTACCATCCACTGCTCTCATGTGCCCAGGGGAGTTACCAAGTATATTCTCTCAGCTTTGTTGGCAGGAATACAGTGACTTAATTAGTGTATTTTAGTGTCATATGCTTTTCCTTACTTGATTTTTTTGGTTTCCTGTTGAATCAGTCATAAAATCCTTGTCTGGTGCCTTTCACCAGAGGTTCTTCCATGCACGTTGCATTCCGTGACCGCAGGAACGCTCAGCAGCTCACAGGGAGGATGAGGCCAGGTAGAAGGGTGTGCATATGACTGCACACTGAAATAGGTCAATCCAGGCTAAATATAAACCAGGATAATTCTCCTGGAAACAGTTTCCTCTGTTGTGACTTCTGTTTGAAATAAGAAACAAAATGAATTAGTCGTTTAGCCCTCGCTTCTTTCTAGAACCAAATTACAGAAAGATAAGCAGAAACTTCTAGAAGATACTTCTAAGGAAGAATACTAGCATTAAAAAAAAAAACACAAAAAGGAAATTTGTTGTCTCTGTGATCGAGAAATGCCATTTTTATCCTGAAGATAAAACTGAAAATCAGAACACTTTCCTATATAACTCAATAAATTATTATGGATACTGATAGTACATGGAGCAGTAGGATAGGAAAGTTCCTGAGAAGGTTTTTGCCACAGTCTGGGAAAAGATGACTTCTGAGTATATTTGATGATCACTCACAAACCACAGCAAGTACAGAAGAGTATTGTTACCATGTTCCTTAAAACAAGTACATAATTCTACAAATTGAACAATATCCAGTTTATTAAACCATATTTTTCTATGATCAGCTACACTGCTCTTATAATCAGATGAATTCTGGCATCAATTATGTATTATACGACCAGTTGATAATGTCATATATGTATTTAAAAACTGAACAGATCATGCAGTTTTGCATTCAGAGTCTTACTATGACTTTTATTTCTTTACTTTGCTCATACATGTTCATTCATTATAATTTCGGATATATAATTTTAAATGGAGTAAAGATAAAGGTAAAATGGTGTGAAAACCTAAACCTGAAGGGTTATGCTTTAGGTACACAGATGAGAATCATGCATGTCTTGTGCAAGGCTGGCTCCTGTGGCACGTGGTGCTCTCAGTGGGTGGTTACCTCCACAAGGACCTACTCCTATCACACTGGCACTCCACAGGAAAGACATAATTACTGTTAGAAAGCTTGAAAAACTCCTAGGAAAATCACATTTCTTCTGCTGATGAATTAGAAGGGAAAGCATATTACAAAATAGGTTTATGCTAATAATAGAATATCCATGTTGTTAGTTGTTCCTACAATTTGATTACACAGAGATATTTAGCTGAGCATTTTGTAAGGTCTGTGTAGGTGCAATTAGTTGTTACAGGATGTATGTTTAAACTGTGGCAACCTAGGAGTTACCATGATAGGTCTGTCTAACAATCTGCTACTCACTACCATGTCTCCAGCAAGGATCAAAGCTTTTTGCCCTGGAATATGGAATATTAGAGACTTTGTTCATTATAAATTACACTTGGCCAAGTATTCTTTTTTTTTCAATCAGTTTATTTTAGGATATCCCCAGTAAAGCTGCCTGAAAGTTCCTATACTCATTCACTTCATTTTAATCAAGCTCACCTTACTTTTCTATGCATATTTTGTTGATAAATGCCAAAACAGTCATTATTAGTGAGGAAGAAGCCAGTGCATTTTAAAAATAACAAAAGGCCAGGTACTCTGCTATGTTTGGTTTGTTGCAGCAGCTGAACAATATTTACTGTGGGTTTATAAGTTTATTTTTTTAATTCGTAAAAAAAAGGTGGGGGGGGCAGGGTGAGCAGCTTCCATTCAGGAACGTTTTTATTTTGCTCTTGAGACCTTAACCAAACACATCAGTGATAATAAACTTAATCTTTCATGATAGCCTCTCTAACTGTACCTATAAAATCTTGGTTTTGTATACTTAAGTAGAATGGATCCTTGGGGGAAAACAAAAAGGGAAATGAATAACTTAAACCTCTGTGAGCTACCTACTGCTCTGAGAATCACAATGTTCTGAGCTGATGGGTTATTTGAGAAGCCATCAGGATTCCAAGTGATTTTAAATGCTTCTCTCCTCAATCTGGCATGGATTTCCTTGTTTTCTTGTAAGCCTAATTGAAATTGTTTAATTTGCCAGATGTTCCCCAAGATATTTCCATTCCATCTTCCTGAATGTCTTTCTACTTGTATCACTCAGCAAATTACTTTCCAATCAGTTTCTCTGCTATGTTCATTATCCAGATAACAGATATTAAAAATCTATTATTTGATCTCTTCATATTCTTTGAGTTTATTTTTAATTCATTCCTTTTCCCAGCATGCAGGAAACCATTCACCTAGGCACAGATACAAGTTTATGAGAACAGGAGTGGTTTCATCATAAATCCTTCAACAGTCTATTTTTGTCTTTCTTTAAGGGCGCAGGATGACACAGTAAGGGCTGATAAGATGATTACTTTAAGAGTTTTAGGCTGGTTAGGCACTTACATGTGAGCTCTCTAGGGAAAACGCTGCTCCGTAAGTTATTTTGCTGGCAGTGTTGGGAGAACTATCTTCATTTTCAGCCTGCCTATGACTTTTAAGGGTCTGTAGGTTGGTTCTGGATAGTCTGAAAATTAACCTTCCTTACGAAGTGTGTTATTTATGATATCCATACTCCTTCCTTACAGTCTGAGGTCTATTAATCACAGTGAGCTAGACAGAAATTCTGGCACAGTCACAGTTTTCCTGAGGTTGGGGTTTGCTGTCTAGCTGGAGGATGTTCCAGTAGTGAAATGGAGCTGGTTGTAGCTGCCTGATCTGCTGGTGTGAAGATGCATCTGATGCCTCAGCGCCAGCAGCTGCTCCTGGGCAAGCAAATGCTGCTGTGCAGTCTGGTGAGGGGTACCAGCGCAGTTTTGAGCTCTTTCAGTATTTCCTAAAAGACAGAGCAGAAGAAGAGTTTGCTCATGCGAAGGACGAGTACTGTTTCCTTCAGCGTTCCCAGACTCCTGGTCTCGGGCCCTGGTTCGTGCCCTGTAAGACTTTGGGTTCATGATCACAGAATCGATTAGGCTGTAAAAGACCTCTGAGATCATCGAGTCCAACCTTTGAGTGAAAACCACCAAGTCAACCAGACCATGGCACTGAGTGCCACCTCCAATCTTTCCTTCAACACCTCCAGGGACGGTCACTCCACCACCTCCCTGGGCAGCCCACTCTAATGTCTAATCACCCCTTTTCTGTGAAGAAATTCTTCGTGATGTTCAACCTAACCCTCCCCCGGCTCATCTTAATACCGTGTCCTCTCGTCCTGCCGCTTGTTGCCTGCGAGAAGAGGTCGACCCCCACCTGGCTACACCCTCCTGTTAGGGACTTGCGGAGCCTTGGTCTGTCACAGCTATTTGCCCTCTGTTCATTAATACAACGTCCAGCACCCCACTGCTTCCCCTCTCTAAAAGGAACTAATTACTAAGCGAGCTTAAACACACCTCTGAGGGCTGTTTTGCTGGGAGAGCACCCAGCCTCCTTGCTCCGGCTGCTTCCTCTCGGTGCCCCACAGCGCCAACCGAGCTCTTTTATCCTCAGCAGCGCCCAGCGTAGAACCGGCGCCCGCCCTTCAGGGAGGGGGAGAAGCAGCCGCGCCCTCAGCCCTCACCGGGGCAGAGCCGTCCCCGCCCCTCACCCGGGCAGAGCCATTCCCGCCCCTCACACGAGCAGAGCCCTCAGCCGGGGCAGAGCCGTTCCCGCCCCTCACCCGGGGCACAGCCGTTCCTGCCCCTCACCCGGAGCAGAACCCTCCCTGCCCTTCACCCGGGCAGAGCCCTCGGCCCTCACGGGGGCAGAGCCGTTCCCGCCCCTGCCCAGAGAGCCGCCCGCCCTCCCGTGCGGCGGGGGCGCCGCCCTCTCCCGCCG
>VZTG01005546.1:13138-88137 GCA_013397845.1 Melanocharis versteri | reverse complement strand
GGCGGCGGGCGGCAGCGACCCGCGGGCCGCAGATGTGGAGGAGGACGCCTCGCAGCTCGTCTTCCCCAAAGGTGCGAGCGGGGCCGGCGAGGGGCCGGGGGTTGGGTGCTGCTTGGAGGGTGGCAGGGCCGCCTGTGTGGGTACGAGCCTCGCCGAGCGGCTCCGTGGGCCGGAGCGCTGCTCAACGCCCCGGCCCCTCCGCCAGTTAATAAGCCCCGAGTGTTAAAAATCGTGGTAATAAATGATTTGTATATATTTAAGGACCTTATGATTGCTAGGGTATGGCAGTTCTTATGTGGGCGGCTACGTGTGTGTACGGTATTGGAAAAAAAAATCCTATCGGGTTATAGTGAAGATTATTGGGTTTTGATACACGCTTACTTTTTCAGTGATTTTTTTGACATAGGAGTTCTTCCTGAGGGTGGTGAGGCCCTGGCACAATTGTCCAGAGAAGCTGTGGCTGCCCCATCCCTAGAAGGGTCCAAGGCCAGGTTGGAAGGGGCTTGGAGCAACCTGGGATAGTGGAAGGTGTCCCTGCCGTGGCAGGGGTGGAACTTGAAGGGATGGGATGGGCTTTAAGGTCCCTTCCAACCTAATTCGTTCTGGCAATCTGTGAATCTCCAGATCCAGAGTTGGTAACTATGGACAATTTGCCATCTCTGTATTTTTTTTTTCAGAAAATTAATTCAGTATGAATTTTAGAAATGTATTTGTACCTTAGAGCCATCCTGAAAAAAAAAAGGGGGGGGAATGGACACTGTGCTGCATTGCTGCATTTTTGAGTTATGAGCAATAGGGAAGTTCTGAAAGACTATTTTTGTACTTTTTTATGCTAAAATCTCGTGTTTAGCCCAAGCTAATTTACTGCTCCATGCAAAATAAGAGTTGCCAGGCCCTTTCTAGCAGTCCCTGTATCTGCTTGTATAAAACAGTGCTGTCAAGCACTCTGAGATGCAGCCTGTGACCCTGTTACTTTGAACAGCTCGTATTGCTGATGTTAAAAGACCTTCTTGTTATTGGAATACATGTAGTGGTTATGGTGATGATGAATGAATTCAAAGTTGGCTAAAAGGGAGGGGGGAAATTTGTTAAGATTGGTTAAAACAGGTTTTTTCTGATAATAAAATTTCAGTAGGTCAATTAACTTTTCGAATAAATGAAGCCTTTTTTAAAACATTGTACAGCATTCATATTTACTTCAAGAGCTCAGAGACTTCTGAAGACTGTGGCATTGCTTCTGAATTTTGTGGAGTTTTAGAGTTCTAAATATTTTTTCTATAGCAGGTCATGCATTACTTCTGCCAAAACTGGGTGAAGAAAACATACTGCACAAATATGAAGAAATCTGAACTTTAGGGCTGCAAGTGTAATATATATGGTCAAAAAGACAAACACCTTGGATTGTCAGTCGAATTGTAATTTTTATCAGCATTTTCAGTATGAAGTGCTGCCAGGTCATTGGTGAGAGGGCTCACGCAACTGCCATGAAACACATTTTCACTTCTTTAATAAAGAAGAGCTAAATTACATACCCAAAGCTAAACTACATACCAAACTTGTGTAATTCCCCTTTTCAAAGACGTTTCACCCCTTTTCATGCTGGCGTTCTCTCATTGGACTGCAGAATTTGAAACTGCAGAAACTCTCCTGAATTCCGAGGTGCACATGCTGCTCGAGCATCGCAAGCAGCAGAACGAGAGCGCGGAGGATGAGCAGGAGCTGTCAGAAGTCTTCATGAAAACCCTGAACTACACGGCACGCTTCAGCCGCTTCAAAAACCGTGAAACCATCGCCAGCGTGCGCAGGTCAGCGGGCAAGTCAGGGTGTAACAAACACTGTGTTAGAGCATTAGATCCCTAATGTTGATGCTGCTTTATGAAAGTACATTTTAGTGGTGTTGCATGATTTGTTCTTTCATTCCGAGTCTTGTCTTTCCAACGAGGAAGGAAGTTCTTGATGGAGGGTTATACTTTGTCCAGGTCAAGCCTTCTGAACTGCTTTGTTTTCAGTATTTCAATGGCAGCTGATTGCATTAAATGGGAAGATTTTCTAGTGCAGATTAATTCAGGGGAAGCAGAGTTAGCAGATAGAATTTTATTTTTTTCCTCTATGCATTTATATAATGAGTCTTTTCTCCTGAAAAAATTATTTCAGTGCCATAAGCAGTGTGCAAAAAGATAAATATTTGATTCAGTTTAAGCCCCTTTATATTTCTATCTTGTAATTTCATCAAATTGTTGTCTTTCCTTACAGTTTACTGCTGCAGAAGAAGCTCCACAAGTTTGAATTGGCGTGTTTGGCTAACTTGTGTCCTGAGACAGCCGAGGAAGCAAAAGCTCTGATTCCTAGGTAAGCACTTACATATTGTACGAAGACTGCTGTATACTTCCCTGTGACCTAAAGCCAGCCATGCCCAGATGCCCTCTCTTCAATCCAACTCCTTTGATGGAAGAACATTTGGTCTTGGTCTTTTTTCCCCTATCCACTGATCTGACAGCAACACACTGTTTGTGCATGTCCCTAATGCACTTCCGAGAGCTTTTACTGGATCAAGTGTAAACCTCTTAAATTGGGGTTCTTAGTGTTTGTGTTCCTTGTGTTCTGTGTTCGTGTTCCTTGGAGTTTTTTTCTGATGGAGCGAATGAACTGTTTTGTGGATAATGTAGCAGGAAGCAGTAGCTTCTTCATATCTTGGTTGGTTACATCATGGCCTGAGATAGAGGAGGGAATGAGACATTCATCTGAATTACAGTTTCTTCCTTATTTGTCATTATATAAAAGAGAAGGCTTTGGGATGGTCTAATTGTGGTCTCCCAGCACCTGGAAAGAGCCTACAAGAAAGATGGAGAGAGACTTTATACAAGAGTAGTGACAGGATGAGGGAATGGCTTCAAACTGAGAGTAGATTTAGATTAGATACTGGGAAGAAGTTCTTCCCTGTGAGGGTGGGGAGACCCTGGCACAGGTTGCCCAGAGAAGCTGTGGCTGCCCCATCCCTGGAAGTGTTCTAGGCCAGGCTGGATAGGGCTCTGAGCAGCCTGGTCTAGTGCAAGGTGTCCCTACCCACGGCAGGGGGTTGGGATGAGATGATCTTCAAGGTCCCTTCCAACCCGAACCATTCTATGATTTTATGTTAAGATTTCATACCAAGAAGGGACTGGCTTATGAGCATGCAGCTACATGGACTTCATTTAGAGGTCTGCTTACACCTGCCTTGCCTATTTTGAAAACACATTTTGAAGTCACTCAGCAGAAGGTTCAGGGCAGAATGGAGTTTTGTCATGTAAAGAGGAAGCACTGCATAGGGATTCGAGTGTGTTGAGACTGACAGGAGAGACTTATGACTGAAACGAAATCAAGGGGAGAGATTATTTCTGAAACATTTAATGTCTTCTTATTGTTCCTACCTTGCAGCCTGGAGGGCCGGTTTGAAGATGAAGAATTACAGCAGATTCTCGATGACATTCAGACTAAACGCAGCTTCCAGTATTAAGGTTAACCCTCAGCCCCTTTATCTGAGCAGAAAAACCTGAGGCTTGGGCTGTTTCTCAGCCCTCTGGATCAGTCCAGCTCCCGGCTGAGCGAGGGTAGCTGTGGATGCAGGGTGCTCCAGTGCTGTGTTGCCACAGGCGCATTCAGACTGGAGATCAGCATTGTCCTTTTCATTTGTTCCATGTGTATGTTGGCAAGGACCCCCTGTGTTGTGAGAGCAAAGAACCTGAAAGGCCTTTTTCCCAGTGGCTCGAGTATTTGTTTCTTCCCTAATCCCTCTCTCCAGTTTGTAAATTTTCAACGTTTTTGGTTTTTAGCAGAAATATAGACGTGATTTCATGGTTTTGAGGAACTTCTAAAGGATCGGGAAAGTTGTTCTTGGTTCTCAGAAGGTTCAGTGATGGGCAGCATCAGTTTCTGTGGTGTTCTTTGTTTGTTTTATTGTTTGAACGGGACAGTGGATTTTTACAGCTTCAATATTTTTCTATCATTGTTTAGTGTAAATTAAAAGATATTTTTAATTAAAGTTGTGTGTTTTATAAACATTAGGTACATATTATGGTTTTGTTAATGAGGACCTTTTTAATAAATAGATCCTGGAGATCTGGGCACCCCAAGAGTGTAATAACCCAAGTACAGTTTAGGACAGATCAGAGGGGTTACTACGATCACAGTGAGAAAACATTGGGGTAGCATCTCCCTCTCTGCTCCCCTGTTCTGTGCCAAGTGATTGCAGACACCCAGTCTGTATCCTGTTACAGAAAAGAGAAAGGTGAAGAAACCCAATAATTTTGATGTTAACACAGCCAGGTATCCACCCCTGGAGGGATGGACTCCTTAAGGAGGTTGCTGATTGCCCTAATTCTGAGATGAAACCAAGCCATAAATAATGTGACACAGTGAAGGGGTGGCTCCTGGTGCAGCCTGTGGTAGTCACACACCCAGTGTTACCACAGCTCAGCTGCTGGAAGATTCACAAATTGTTAGCTTTTGGTTAAAAGGAATGTTCTTTTGGTTAGGATCAACTTCTTAAACTACCCCTTTCAAGTCTTGTAATTTTACCACCACACCTGAAAGAAGGAAAATTTCTCAGGGAAGAACTTTGGGACAAAGAGGCAGACAGATGTGTTAAGACATTATTTGAGATTATAAGTCTCGCTGATCTTGCAAAAGGGAGAGAAATAAAATGTTATTTCAGGTCTTACTAGAAATGTAATGTTCCTGCTGTGCTGAAAGGCTGTACTGGTGTGTGGCAACTTTGGGCTCACCTCACCTGGAGCACATTACCTCAAACAGATTTGTGTATGTGCTGGGGTGGCAGCGGCTCCTGCAAGCCTAAAACCACACATGCATCTGTAACTGACCACAGGAACTTTAACAGGATCAGATTAATTATAACCAAAGAAGAAAAACCAACATGGTGAATCTTTATTTTATGAAGCTTAGTGTCCCCTTTTGATACAGCATATGCTTCCCAATAGCTGCTCCTGCTGAACCTGGTTTGCTCTGTAAAATGTTTCTGTTCAAGCAGCTTTAAGACATTTTCATCTAAACACACAGACTCTTAGGTCTTAAGCACAACTAATTCAGGGGGAAAAAAAGCCATTCTAATCACCTCTTTATCTACACTCCCAAATTACTACTTGATGACGCCTTTGTGAGCACCCGTAGGACTACCAAGGAGGAGTGTAATAGACCTAGTGATCTGTAAATGATCTCGGGATATTTCCACTATCCTACACAACTAGGTAATTACGAGCCTTGAGATTGGTAGGTTTTGTTTGTTGTGTTTTGAAGCCCGGTAATGGGGACAGAGGAGAAGGGAATCGCAGAATCGATTAGGTTGTAAATGACCTCTGAGATCGAGTCCAACCTTTGAGCGAACACCACCATGTCAGCTAGGCCATGGCACTGAGTGCCACCTCCAGGGACGGTGATTCCACCACCTCCCTGGGCAGCCCGCTCCAAAGGTATTTCTGGGAGCCACACAAGGCGGACTGTGTTGTAGCGCCTGGGCGTTTGCTGATCCCGGGAGTGTCCGGGCNTTTGCTGATCCGGGGCGTGTCCGGGCGCAGGCCCCGCCCCCGGCCGCTCTGAGGGACCCTCGGCGCCCCTTCGCCCCCGCCACACGCGGGACGGCCGCGAGCCGGGTCCTCTGCGCATGCGCGCAGCTCTGCGCGCCTCCGCCCTGTAATTTGTGCGCCGGCCGGGCGGGCTCGCGGAAGCGGCGCGCGCCCCGCCCCACTGAAAGGGCGCACGCGCGTTGCCGCCGTCNCGCGGCCGGGCCCCGTGGTGGAGTGTGCTCGAGGGCCCGGCCTGGAAGCGGACAGCAGGGCCCCTGTTCTCTTTACTGCACAGGTGTCTGTTGGTGGCTTCGCCCGAGTCTCTGAAACCTGCCTTTTTCTACGTCTTTTAATTCTATTGTTTTTTAGTATTATTCTTTCCTCCGCCTTGGGTCTGAGCGGAGATCGGGTTGTGCCTGCTTGCAGATAGGGCTGGGAAGATCTGGCCGGTACGGGCCGTGTTAGATACCTCGAATTTTCTACTTATGTAGTCCTTCATAAGGGTAATCCTCTGTGTATTAAAGAGAGAGAAGAAAAAGCCACAGACTGGTTAGTGTTTAAGCTTCTCAGGTGCCAAGTGAGAGAACTGCATTTGCCAGTAAAGAACGGTCTTAGTTCTGTAGGGCTAATAAACATTGGTAAAGGGATGGGAAACCATTATTTTCGGCTCACATTTTGTACTGTATAATGTTGTATATACAGGAACGCTGTTGTTGGAATATGTTCCCTGCAATGTAATAACACACAGCCGTGTGCAGCAGGCACTTGCTTGTGCTGGCGTGGTGGAGGGGCTAATGATCATGTGGTGTCACATTCCACTGACTGAGACTCATCAGCCTGTTCATGGGTAGCAAACGTAGGGGACCTGTTCAACTTGGAAAAAATAGCTCAGCGTTTTTCCCTAGGTGAGAGCTCATTAAACTTCTTGCCTTCTTGGAGATGTATGTTATTCCTCTCGTGCTGACTCGTTAGCTTCTTTGTTATGAGTAGGTAGTTGTATGGTCTCAAATACAGTATTTTTTAATATTAGCAGTTGCTTGAACGCACCTGTTTGTTTGACAGAATTGTCATAGGTAAGTAGTTCTGTGCTCTACAAAGCTTGTACCTCATTATATCCTTGCTTGCAGTTTGTGGGCACTGTTTGGGAATCTGTTTTTCTGTGTAGGCAGTAGTCCCTCATCCTTTTTGCAGCAGATGTTTATTCTTTTATGCTTAACTCAAACTGCTCTATCTGTCCTTTAAGAGAGGCAATACTGCATGTCAGAGAGTTTATAGTATGCAAAAAGTATTGTGCTAAAATACTTCAGCGTTCCCTGCTCCTAAATTCTTTTTCAAGTAAGCTGACATTTACTTCTCAGGGATTTGCTGCAGTATTTTGCTGTCATCTTACTCTAAGAATATATAATTATCAAACATATTTCAAAAATCTGATTCTTAACATCTTGTTCAGTTGTGTTGTAATAGTTCTAATGAGAAGATTTGAAAATGTAGATAATGAAAACAGATGAAAGTACTGAAAGATTTGGCGGGGGGAAAACCTTAGAGCTGCAGAGAGTGTTAGGTGTGAGTAACTACTCCTAGAGCTCCTAAAGCCTTTGGACTTAAATGTCGGTCATTACAAACAGTGACAGCCTTTCCCTGTTGCCTGGAGTGCTGGTCCTCCACCGAACCCTTGGAGCAGTAAATATTAGGCTGTTTGGACTGTTGGAATTGAAAATTTCGCATCAGTTTCGTATTTCGTATAGCACAGGAAGTAAAAGCCTGATAATCCTCAACTGTGCTTGAGACAGAGGTACGAGGAATGCCTTCTGCTGCTGCAGCAGAGAGACCTTGATCTGAGGAGGGGATAAGAAACCTCCTGTTTTGTTCGCATCCCTTGCAGATGAGTCTTCTGACTCACCTGGAAAAACCAATCCTGGAAAAGACATTAGGCTGAGTAGCCATATGGAAGGAATACAGTTTAACTTTGTACTGAGATGAGTCCATGCAAAGTATTTCACTTTGTGCATCTGCTAGCCAGGTATCTAGGGAATTTCAAGAGTTCGTTCAGTAACACTGGAAATGAAAAGTATTTTGGCCTTGCTCAGATAGAGGTTGGAATTTAGAAAACTACTTGTGAAAACAAGTTGGAAGCTATCTGCAGTGTGTTTGTGAATTTTATAGAATTTGTTCTTTGTTTGCCATATTTACATTCCTGATACTGTGTTGTTTTGTTATTGAAAGTGAAAATACAGATATGCGGGCCTGGTTGGTGGAATTAATACAGAAACTGGACATTGTTAGAGCTTGGTGGTGGGGAGGAGATGTGCTAAGGGTTTTCAAAAGATTAAAGCCTTAAGATAACCTTGGTTTTGCTGCTTATCATAGAATATATCTGAAGGTAAGAGCGGAGAAGTAGAGTTTTTGATAGCTAACCGGTTTTGGTTTGTGTTTTGCTGCTAATTTTACTTCAGTTTGGAGCATTCATGGTCTCCTATTTTCCAAACAGTGCTAAACTTCCCAGCAATCTGTTCTTGCTCACTAGTATTTAAAAAAGCTACTCAGCATTTCATAATGTCACTTCTGGTTCAACCTGCTCTCCACATTCAGGCTGGGTGTACCAGCCATGCTGTTGTGAAACTTGGAATGGGCTATGAAGTGTATATTTAGCAGGAAAGCAGCAAGCTGGTTCCTCTGGTGTGGCAGTAGTGCTTTTGCTAACGTGTTTGCTGTCGAGGCAGTGTGTTTGCAGGGATTCCAGGGGTCTCAGTCTGTGCAGCACACTTTGTGTATGGAGGGATGGTGGAGACCAAGTTACTCGGTGCTGTGAAACTCAGTTACTGGTGCTGTTCCTGTTCTCCCTCTGCACCAATGCTGGGGGTCTGTTCTCAGCACTTTCACTAATTGTGGCTTCCATCACATTTTCTCTCACTAGTAGAAGGAAAGACTTGCTCTACAGTACTGAACATCACTGTTGTCTAACCCTCATAAAGCTTGTGTTGTTTCAAACAATTACATGTAAGTGTTCTTACACATACAGATATAGAATATTAAAAGGTATGAGCAATTTTTCACATTCTTTAGACACAAATGAAAACATTTCTTCCTCTCCTATGTATTGCATCAAGTAATCCTGGTACATTTTTTTCTATCAGAAAAAGAGTTAGAAGTTTATCTTCAATTTCATTTTTCCTTTATATAGGATTTTTTCCATACACTGTTGTTAAATCTAAACACTTCCAATTTCCTGTTCACTTTGTTAGTTGATTTTGATGCAAAGAGCAATAACATGCCATATGAGCTCTTTGGTGCTATTTAATTACTCTTCAGTATAATGAAGTATGTTGGTTCAAAAAAAAAAAATTCTATTAACTTTTGAAGCTTTGAAAATATTATCAGTGTAGTTGTAAATTTTGTTTAGCCTAGAATTTTTGGTCCTTTTAAATAATTAAAATCATAGTATTCTTCTGCCTATCCACTTTTGGTACCGGAGTTGATACAGTGGTGCAGGTGGCTGTACAGGGGGACCCTTTCCGTGAGCAGAAATAGGATGTTTGTGTTTAGTCTGGCTCACTTTTCTGTTTTGGCTGGGTGTTAAACACAGGTTCTGGAACCGGTGAGGTGGGAAAGAGGAGGTGGTGGCAAATCCCTCTCTCTGCCATGGCACTGATTCAGGGTGCAGTGGGTGATGGTGAGCAGCGTGCACTGTTCTGATCTGACAGACCAGCTCTTCTGAAAACACATCCCTAAAATCGTGATTGTGTCTACAGTGCCAAGTTTTAATTCGAAGCAGTTGGTCATGAAGCTTGGAATTTAGGTGGCTCTTAGTCACTCACCTGTGACTTTACCCAAAAGTGAGTGCCATGAAGTTCAGCAGTGTGGCGGGATAGGCCAAGAGCAGTTTCGCTACTAGAACTACAGATTTGTTGGTTCTGATCAGTTCTTTATGATAATGTTTTATACAATTCAGTATGAGCACATGGGTACATGAATTAATCCATGTTTCTGCAGTTTAGGCATTTGAGGATTCCTTTGAATCATTATCCCAAATCCAAAAGAGACATGATACAAAATAATATGTTAATGTGTCTTTTTTTAAAAGAGAGGCCAGAGAGTGGATAGCAAGGAGTCTGTAGTATTTTTTGGGTTTGGTATAGTTTTGTGTTCGTGGTGCAGTTTTGGCAGCACAGTGACTCGTATTTTACTGTGGGTATAGGAGCACTCATCTGCAGTTCTGGGTTTGAAAGGAGCTGCACTTTGAGCTGGTTAAGCAGCACCACAGCTCCAGCTGATGGGAGTGCTGGATTTACAGCCCAAAGGCTGTGGACCTTCTCAGTCATCTAATCTGGCAGGGCATTGCTGAGTGGTAACTTCCCCTGCTTCTGATCCTTTGGTTTTCCTCTTGGGTCAGTAGAGTCATTCCCTGGAATTCTCAATAGTCAGTTGTCTGTCAGGCTTCTCTGAGTTTTAACCAATGTTAGCAAAAGTGGTCTCATAACACAGAGCAGTTTCTTAGGTGCATGTCCAGTGTGGTCATCCGACGATGTTGGCTTGAAGGAGGGGTCGTGGGAGGGAACACACAGTTGGGGTCAAGCCAGGGCTGCTTTGGATTTGGTCTCAGCAGTTTTCATTTGGATTTGGGTCATCTCAGCAATTCAGTGCCGAAGTTCCCTCAGGAGCTATTGCTGCACTTAAATTGTGTGGTCACAATAGGCAGCAACAGCTCTACCCTTGCCCTCCTTTCCCCATCCCAGTAAAAATCACCACTTACCTTTGAAAATTTCTTCTTATTGGGCCATGTTTGTAAGCAACTATTTGCAGAGACTAGTGACATGTTATGATTATACCACAAGAAAAATTGGGAATTGTGCAGAATAGCAGGGAGGAGGAGTGCAGGCTGAATGAGTATCAGTGTGGTACATTCATTCTGCAGTGTTTGCACTGTTTCTCAATTATGCAGTTTGGAGCTAAAATAATACTAGAATCAGTCATTAAACCATATTTTGCAATCTTTTTCTATGGATGGATGCAAATATTTTGGTCTCCTTAGTAAATCTAAACCTGATAAATGAAGCAGTTATTTCTAGTAATATCTTTTATAGACTCCTGACTAATATAATAAGCCACAGCTTTCTGTGTAGTAAGATGAAAATACTGACTTAGAACTGGTGATGAAAGTGCTGCTTTTGACAGGAAAACTTGCTGATATTCTCGAGGCAGGAGATATGGAGTAGGAAAGAACTGCCAAGGGATTTTAGACTTTTGGAGAACTCCAGCTTTCAAAACCGAAGCTTTCTGGTGATGTGCCGTTCTGCTCAGTTGTTGTTCTCATGGGGAGCTTGACTCTTCTTGTGTTTAGGGAGAATCTGACACTGAACTCTTTCTCCTTGAAAGGCTTTATGTGAGCTTGACTTTCCTTTTACTAAGAAATGTATTGATACAGAAGATGATCACGTGCTTTTATTGAACTCTACTAAATGGTAAAAGCGAAGGCTGTTTACTAAAGAACTTAAATGTGGTCTTTTAGCAGTGTGTTTGTATATATATATATCTCTCTATATCTATACATATGTATTCATAACCATATACAGGCATTTGTGTGGCTCGTAATCCACAAGCAAATACCTGAAAATATATTCCTGGGAAAAACTGGCTCTGTGATTCCAGTTAAAAGAAAGTGTATTTCTAATGCATTTTCAGTTGTATGAGATGTGTATACATCACCCCTCAGTTCAGAAAGTGTTCCAGTACTGGAAGTTTCTTCTTATAGAAGAAATATCTAGGTTGGTTATGTTTGAAAATAGGTGAAAATTTCTGACAAAACTTAAGACTGCTCAAGTGATACCTGTAATTTTATACACTGGGAGCTTGAAACTACAATTAACAGCACTGTTTATTTTTTCCTATTGTAAGTTTGTTCCCCATGGGATTAAACAGTTTCTAGCCTAACCACTCACAAACAGGGGTCGTGCATTAATCTTCCACACCAAACTGTGGCAAAAGAATAGTTTGCATATATGCTAGACTTTCAAATTTTAACTGAAGCAGGTAGTGAGAAGCGACAGTTCTGAAGATCTTCACAAAGATAATCTTCAGTCAGAACTTTATTTGATCAACACAGTTTTAGAAGTGCTGTTTTCTTTGACTGTTTCCTTAATTTAGCAGGTGTTTGATCAGATTTGTTGGGTTTTGTTTTTAACTCCTTGGCTTCAACAGTAAGTCAAAAATAGGGAGCATTGCTAATTAGCAGGGTACATCGGGCTTGTTTAGCATCATTGTGTGATTCAATAAGGTTTGAATTGTTTGCTGCAATTCCATTACTTTTGCTTAAGGATGTCTCTTTATTAGCTAAGTCTACGCATAGCAACTGTAGGTGTTAATTTGTATGTTTTGTTATAAACATAGTTGCTAATTTAGCTACTCTGCTGTTGGGGCAGGTAACAACTTTTTGTCTTGGATAAGTATGTGTGTATCTGCCACATCTTTTTATGAAAAGAGAATAAAAAAATCCCTTAAAAAAATCTTGGATATTGTGAAGCAAATATTGTAGGGTACTGTGTTATAGGCCATTAATTCTGCAGTGTGGATATACAGTTGTTTAGTCTCTTCTTTTCTTACACTGAATACATGAGCTGTGTAAATAACCTTGAGGTGCCCGGAGGATGAGGGCTCTATTGCACAAAGTCTCCACCTCTGGATTCAGGTTAGGATATAGACATCAGTGGTGAATGGATTTTACCATTAAAATATGCAGCGAAATAAAAAGTTCTTTTATCTTGGAGTTTTCTACTGAAGTATAAAATCTCTTTTTGGAGAGAGAAGTAGAAAAAGGATCTTTGAAAATACGGTTAACAACTGCTGAAAAACATTGGTTTTAGTTGTTTTTGGGGTTTTTTTAACCTTCTTATGTTTCTCACCATATAAAGGCACATTTTTTCACATGATCACACATGACAGCACTATCATCCTGCCCCCTGCTACTCCTTCCAGACTTCAATTGCGTAATTATAGAAACTTAAGAAACTCTTCTGCCTTTATTTGGCCCAGAAGCTGATATGGCAAACAGCATTGCTTTGTCAGAAGATGGGCCTGAGTAACATTAAAGGGGGAGAGAGAGGGGCAGGGAGTGAGCATTCCTACGGTCCTGAAGTAAAGATTTTCTTCATTCTGTTGATGTTTGCAAGTCTCTTCTATGCTAAAGCAAATGTTGCAAGAGTTCTGGATAGGTTTTGTAATCATTTAACAGATAAAGGTTGTGAAAAGTAAATCTTTGTAACAAGTTACAACTCTTACTATTTCCCAGATTTTCCTAAAAAGGCTTTGGTGTCTTGTCAGCATTGAATTTGTAACTCTTAGGGTCTCAGATACTCGACTGTGTTTAGTATATTAAAATGTATGTTTCTGTTCCATAGTGTGAATGAAGAGAATCAAACTGTTGCTAGATTGTATGAACTTTGTTTTCTTAATCATCAGAATTTCAGGAGTTTGTTCTGGAAGCAAAGACAATATGCTGTGTTTTCATATGTTACTACTTTTCATATGTTATTTTTTTAGTATTTGTCATGGCTTGTTTACGTGATTTAAACATCAGTCCTAAAGTTTTGTGTCCTGACAAAGTAGCAGCTCCAAGGGAAGGCAGCATCAGTAATCACTTCAGCATGAAAACCAAGCTGTGAGTCTTCAGCTAGTTAAGATGAATTGCTGTTACCACAGGGACTCACAGTAAAAGACGGTTTGTGTTGTAATGCAGGTCTTGATAAATACTAAGCAGGAGTTGAGATAAAGGGGTATTTTGGAAGTTTAGAGGGAGGAAGAATGTTTTATTAAAAAAAAAAAATTGAGTAAACCTTAAGGTAAAACCGAGGTATCCATTTGGCAATAGTAAAATCATGGCAGCGAACCAAATCCCGTCTGTCTTCTAGCTGAGATGCAATCTGTCTCACCTCCTCCTGCTGCATGTGGTTGCTTCCATGTTTGTTTTGAAGTACAGCTCAAGAAACTTTAGCTCACAGAAGTTGCTTTTGTGGGGTGCAGAAAGGCAATGATTCCAGGCTGTTTCACTCATAAAAGCAGTTTTCTCTACTGTAGCCAGAGAGGTAAAGCAGGAGCTGTCTGAGTCCTGAGAACTGAAGTATTTTGAGGGTTTTTTGTAATGTATTTAAGCACATGATCTCCTGTAAATATGTCTGCTTTTGAATGAGTCAAAGGTTCAGCTTGAGCATAAAATAAGGAACGTTTGTGATTTGATTATTAGGTATTTGTTGAGCGCTAGAAATCCAAAATTTGAAGTGTTACAAGGAGGTGTTAAAGTGTGTGTAACTTAGATGCACCTAAGCAGGCTCAACTGTTGAAGCTTTTCCCCCAGGCTGTGGCGGAGACTTTCAGAGTGGCTGTTTGAAGGTGTTCTCCCTGGGGATTTTAGGTAGCTACATTTGCCTGTAAGTTTGCTCTGCTGTTGCAGAAGTTCTTGAGTATTGTGTGTTTTTATGTGAAACTTAAAGGTGGAGGCCCTTTTTGTCAATTGAATATCAGCACTCCTTTTCCTGCAGGGAATGAGCCCTTTGAATCCAGAACTGCATCAACATAATCACATTTTGCCATGTTGCATGTTCTGTCCTGTTAGACTCCATACAGAGTGTGTGTATGTTTGAATTCTGTTGAAAATCCAAAGGTTTGAACTTCGTGGTGAAAGTGGCCATTGTGAAAGTACAGAACTGAAGTTAAAGGGGGAAAAAGTGCTTCTGCATTTCAGGGTTTTGATCATGCCATTGTAGTAGATTTTGGACTGTGCACGAAACAAAAAGCTTTGGAGTATTTCCAAATAAGAACAGATCTGTGAACCTTTTGGGCAGAGCAGCTTATTGTGACTTAGACAATTATTAATTTAAGTATGTCTCTGCAATTTTAATGAAGAATGAGATTTTTGTTTTATTTTATTTTTTACATTTTCTGTTGGAACACAATGACTGGAATGGGAAAAGCTGCTAGATTCTTTCTCTCGATTTGCGTGGTCAGAATTTAAACCCCATTTCTAGGAAAGTTTGTGTCACAAATAGAATACAATAGAGAGTGGTTGCAGATGTGTGTTGGGAGCACAGCAGCAGAGCCCAGGGAAAATGTGCTCGCTGCAGAGAATAGAGTTGTTGCATAATAGCAGTGTTGTGTAACACAGGGCAGTATTTTTGCCTTGAGTTTGTTGATTTGGTGTATTATGGACCTCTAGCACCTGTAGGTAATTGAGAAGTCTCTCAAATTGTAAGAATGGTTCTGGTTTTAAGTTTAAACTTCCTCTGCTCATATCTGCATGCCTTGTAGAAAATTTTTTGAGATATGCATATAAAAATGGACAAAAATGCATGCTGCAGTGCCTTTATGTAATTCTAAAGTGGGAATAAGATTTTTAAATACTCAGAGGTCAAGAACCTTACACAGTTTTTTTACTGTTACAGGTCTGCTTTTGGCTAAAAGGTTGGGCAACTTTGTACTTCATTATTGAATCTAATTTTTTAACTAATTTTATATTCCTGCTTAATACACCAATTCTCTCTCATAATCAGTGGGAAAGATACCCATTCATTTCTAATGAAACGGCTTAATCTGTCTCAAACCCGTTCTAAAATAAAAATAATACAACCTAAATGTAATAAGAAAAGTACTCAAAACTACTTGATATTTTTGATTTTTTGTTTCACAAAGATGTAGAATTTTCAGGCACTGGGTGATCTTGTTTTGTGAATCCGGTTAAATGTTTTTCCAGTGCAGTAGGAAATTAAAACATGAAGCAATTTGGGGAATTGGTCAGATTAATCTGTTCTTCACTACATCTGCAATTTGGCATAGTGGGGTTTTTTTTCATATTTTCATCTGTGTTTTCTGAGTGGATTTATCTTGTGTGCAGTGAAGGAAATGTAAGATTAATCTTTTCTTCAGAAAAATGATGGCATCTGAACGGAGCAGAAACAAAATCTCATCTGCTGTGAGAAATTAATTCGTTGGCAGACACACACTTGAAATCTGCCAAAACTAATTTGTATCCTCAGAAAAATGTAGTAGAAGCTTGCTGCTGGTTTTACAGTGGCTTTGGTAATGTGATTTTCTGATACTTCTAGGTTTTAAGCATACCTGCAGCTCTCTTGCTCCATTCCTATCATTGAGAGAAGCAAGGGAGATGAAGAAACCCTGACTGAAAACAAATCTTTTGCTCAGGTTCATTTTCTGTTTAAAAGAGAAATTATTTTGGGTCTATCTAATTTAGTTTAAAATATTTGGAAGACAGTTTACTTAAATTTAAATGGTTTGCAGAAACGGAGGATCCTTTTTTCTGTGTAACCCCCTGCCTGGAAATTTTATGTTTTCAAGAAATTGCCTGTCACTCTTCTCAGTATTAAACTAGGATGGCTGGCTCTGTATCTGTGTAATAGAGAAATTGTGTGTATGTGTACCTGCATGTTTATTTTCCTTTTTTTTTTTTTATTTTCTAAAATACGGTTGCTGAAGATGGCAAGAACTTGAACATTTATGTCTGGAATAGATCCTTTCACATAATTCTTTTGCATTGGGAAGAAGTAGAATTCCCAGGAAAGGAAAGAGGCTGAATGAGGAGACTAAGAAGGAGCTTTTCTGAGGAAGGAGAAGCCATGGAAGGATCCACTGCTGGTCTCCAGAGCAGAGATGCATATTCTCTCGAAGGACAAAAGAAAGGCAGATCTTTTGAAATGCGGATATTAAGTGTTCATACTCTGTAAAAAAGGGAAAGGAATAGCATTAAATTGTATTTGATATGATTGTTTTTCAGAACAGGTGTGTTTATTCAGATGTGCTTCTAGATTTCTTAACACACAAATTAAAAAATACAGAGATATGTTTTCTCAGATGACTATTGACAGTAGGACTTTTTAATTTGAAGATGTTACTAAAAGGAAGTTAGTTATCTATACCTTGTAGATGTAAAAGTGCTTTGATTGTTGAACAATAAACTTGGTGAGGTGCCTTTTTATTGTGGTGTTCTCCTCTTGCTCTTAGTCCTCAGGCAGCTGAGATGGTTCTTCTCCAATCTTGTGTTTTTCACCGAATGTCCCAAACTGTGTTTTGAGCTCCTGTGTGCCATTGCAGTGCAAATAACAACTGTCAATTCTCACTGTTTCTGTTACACTGTAGAAGTGCTTGTTTTAGAGACTGTGTGTACTTTATGGTAGAACTAATATACATTTAAGGAAATACTATATAGATACACTCAGGAAATTTTTAGCACTCATTTTCCTTTGCTGCTTGAGCCATTTCAGGCCAATGTCTTCTAAGCTTCAGCGTGTTGTGTTCAGTGGGCAGCGTGGGGTTTGCAAAGTAACTGGCTGCTTGCTCTCTGCAGCATAACCTTCTTTGCTACCATTTGGAAACATACTTTTCTTTTGACGTGTTCAATTTATAACTCACTGTATTCCACCCAAGTTGCTTTACCTTTAATTAAAAATAGCTGTTAAATAGGCAAGGATGTTTTAGTTATTAGTTACTGCACCTCATTAATGATGAGCTTTATTTTTTGCATAAACCATATGAAATATGTCAAGATTACACATAAATCAGGGGTTTTTTTCTTGTAGTATTGAGCTATCTGTAAGTAGTGATGTATTTAATATAAACCATGACTCTTTCTCCAAGCTTTACCAGTTTGGTGGTTTTAGTTTGGTTTGAGTAGCCTAATTTGTTTTATTTTGATTTAGTGACGTCAGAATCTGCCAATTTTCAAAACTTAATGCAAGATTCATTTTTATATAAAAGGAACAACCATATCCAAATAAGATGATAAAGTAACAACACTACTACATTAAATGCCAGTATTACCTTTGTAGCCTTATTTGGGTACATGAATTAAGTGGTAACCATTTTCTGTAGTTGACTAATACTGTATGTGAGTTTTTGCTCATTTTAAAAAGCAAAGAATCTGCCCAAATCCATCTGCCTTTACACCATGCTGCTCTGGGTGTGAGATTATCGTCAGATTTTTTCATTTATGATTCTGTTCTCCAGTAACATCCCTCTGATTACTTGATGGCATTAATAGACCTGGCATCCTTATGGCACTACCGGGGAGGAATGAAAGGCTTGCTCTGTAGGCTCTATATCCCCAAATATATTTGTGTCTCAAAATGTGTGAAGCTTTGAAAGGGCTGTTCATGGGGACAGAAAGTGGGAAACTGATAAGGATGCATGAAAAAATGGAATACAAAAATAAACTTAGTTCACATTACAATAAGGGTATAATGAACTAAAAGAAAAAGCAATTGGTTGGTAACATTACTGTCCAGAAACAATAAAATAAGAGCTGACTTATGCCAGATGTTGGAAACAAATCTTGCTGTTGCTTCTAATTGTGTGAATTAAGGAAAATACGGTTTCTTCCATTTGAACTCCTGTTGATGGACTGTGAAATAAAGGAAAAGTTTGGTACTTTGCTTAAAATAAGAAATCGGATGTTGCTGCACTGGATTGCACAGTGTCCTGTAATATTTGTTTGCATATTTCTGCTCACACTGCCAATACAGAAGGAGCTTTAGCTAATAGACGTGCTGAATTCTGACATTGCAGTTGATGAAAAAGATCTTAAGGAGAGCCTGCTGAGGCTTTGGTTTGTCCCAACAAAAGCCCAAGTAGGATACTGATAACTTAAGCATTCAATGGGTATATTTGTCTGACTGGAGCAGAGGTCTTTGGAAAAAAATGCTCTGGTTTCATTTGATAATTGTGTGCCAAAACCATTTCTTTCTAAAGCTGCTTTGTTTGGAAGCTTCACTTGGTGTGTATATGCACTCATGTATGTGTATGTGCACACATATTTTATGTATCCATTCATAGATTATATTCTTGTCATATGCACACGTGACGTGATGAGGATATTATGTGGATAAAACATAATATTTGAAGCAATTATTGGAAGAAAATGGTCCTAAGCAGCTGGATAAACAATACTTTTTGCAGAATTTGTAAATGCAGGTAGAAGGCTTTTCATGATGGAGGCAGTGGTTGAAGAAACAGAATATAAATGCTTCATTTTTCTAATCCTGTGTCATCTCCCCTGTCATGTTGTTGTAGTTGTGCTGCCACTTACATCTTGTCATAATCATGAGTGTGGAAGGGTCTGTAGGCATGAAGAGGTGTAATGGATGTGTTTATACCTTTGGTTCTGGTTTTTGCTGATACGGATTGCACCTTAAGTGGAGGTTGTTTATGCTAATTTAAGCTAGGCACTGGTTGGACTCACCTAAAACTATTGCAGTCTAAATTGACCCATATCATACTTAATGCTTTATTTACCAATGATAGTAATGCAGAAAATTTCTTCAGCAGATTTCTTTTTTCCTGGAACATGAAAATAAAGTATTAACTTGTTGCTTTGCAGTGTTTCCCTAAAAAGGGATTTTTATGTACTGTGTTCTTGCAAATATAGATGATCAAAAATTTTTGGAAGCTCCAGCCTGTATCTTTGTCCACATTCTTGGTCTCTTCTTGACATTTATTTTTGCATTGCCTGTTAGAGAGTGTAGATGCGTGGTTTTGAAAAAATATCTTCTTCTCTCTGGTTTAGAGCACTGATTGGTGTAAGGGAGTGTCAAACTTCAGACTTGAGAAAGAGTGGTACTGGAAATGTCGTCTGGGTTTCTGGGGCTTCTTGTATATTGTTGGTTTTTGTGGGGTTTTTTGATTGTGTTCGTTTGTTTTTGTTGTTTTTTTTTTTCCTCTGACTATTGAATAACTACATTTAGGAGACTTAATGGACTTGTATGTTTAATGCCAGCTTTTTCTGCTCGTTTGAAGAAGCCACTTTCTCTTTTTTTTTAATATAAACCCCCAACAATAAAATTTTACCTTTGATATCTAACATTTGAAACCTTCTGTACAACAGTTTGATACCTCCTGCCGAGTTGTGAGAGAATTCGAGATGGTGTTAGGAGGACTTGAAGCAATTCCTGGATGAGAAAGTTGGGATACTTCGTTTCAGGCAACCTTCATGTTGTAGTAGCGTGTTCCGGTGGTGGTCTGGAGTGGGAGGGTTTGGAGACTGTATCAGACACGTGTGGGGTCTGATTAGCCCACCTGGTATGCCTGATAAAGGGCAACTTTCAGGCAAATGAGCCTTCCAGCCACCAGATAAAGGTTTGTTTTTTGAAAGCTGTTCTTTATCTCTGTCTTTCCCCCCTTCCTTCATTCCAGTTACCAAGTTTTTCTAATAAGATGCTACAGCTGCCAAAGGTGTTAAATTTCTTACCTCATTAAAGGAAATGTGCTGGTTTAGTTTGGACTCGTTTGTCTTGAATGGAGACTAGTTGTGATGGCTTTGGTGTGGGAGCTGTTTGTGTAGCGAGGAGCTGGGTGCTGTAGGTAGCTTGTTTTATGGCTGGCTTTTCACACTTTGTTACCATGACAAAGAGGTCTGTAAGTCCTGAGTTTGCAGAGCTGTTCACTGCTCGGTGCCAGCAAACTGCCTGATACTTATTTAGAGGGCAACTCGCTCCTAGTGATTAGAGAGAACCTCTTAAAAAGAATCAAACTCTGCACTGCTTTTAAACAGTCTCTTATATCTGACATTTCTATCTTAGCTTTATTTTGCTACTTAAAAATGGAAATGTTTTTGAGCTATTGGGATCAAAAAAAGCGAGATGAAAAGTTATTTCACTGCCAGTTTTAAAATTTTAACTCTTTTAGATTGAGGATATGAGTATTTTAACTACTGAAGAAAGTACATTTATGAATTTTCAAGATTATGTAATCTTTTTTAAAAAGAAATCTGCTATTTCCTTTTTTTTTTTTTAGTACATGCACTTTCCTTCTGTGTAAACACTTAACCCTTCATGCAAAGACGAGTTTCTAGGTGTTTTGAATTCCCTTGATGACAGTGCTAGTTTCTTTTGGTTAAATGTTTTCCAAAGTGAGTTCAGGATGTGGGGGGAGAACATGTTCAAAATGAAGTTTGAGCTTTCATTGGTCAGTGCTTAGTCTGAATTTAGTGTATACTTTAAAGACTGTGTATATTGTAGTTTTCAGCTCTGAAGGAGTTGCTATGATCTCATCATTTAAGGGTTTCTTGGACTGAAAAATGAGGTTTTACACTCATTTCCCTCTGTCAGAAAAATTCTGAATATTGAAGTTTTCTCCCTACCCCTCACATTTTCTTAACATTCTCAGTGAGTCTTAGTTATATTTACTAAACCTTGTTAAAGGTTTAATTCATTTATTTTGCAGTAGTGGAATTGAAGGTATTCCTACAGATAGAATGTGATCTGTGGTCCATTTACAAGAAATTGTGTGAAAGGAGTGTCATTCTATTTTTAGGTCCTAGAATAAGATGTTGAGTCAACGTTTGAAAACTTCTCTTTGAATAGCTAAATTAATTTATGATTAATGTGGTGTTTCCTATTTATACTGAATCTGAAATATCCTCTGTTGAAGGATCATGCCATTTCTTGCATTTATTTATACTGTTTTATTGAGGACAGTCTTTTCCTGCACATTTTTAGCTTAGGGATGGTAATGCAAACTTAATAGTGGTGTATTTCAATACAGAATTCCTCTTGATAGAGAGGAAAAGTATTTAACTGCTTTGATGTTGGTGTTATGTGGCACAAGGGAAAAATAATAATTATTCAGAGGAATCTGCGAATGTTGTTTTGCCAAGAAACGGTAATGTCTGAAGCTGTTAGTCATCCTTGTGCACTTACATTAGGGGAGATGCTGATGTGGGGTTTTTGTCATGACTGGGTGATAACGTGGTGGTTTCACTTTGTGCAGCCTTTCAGCAGGACGCAGCCATGGCCACAGAAATCGGGTCCCCGCCGCGCTTCTTCCACATGCCGCGCTTCCAGCACCAGGCGCCGCGGCAGCTCTTCTACAAGAGGCCGGACTTCGCGCAGCAGCAGGCGATGCAGCAGCTCACCTTCGATGGCAAACGCATGAGGAAAGCTGTCAACAGAAAGACCATCGACTACAATCCCTCTGTAATTAAATACTTGGAGGTTAGTAAAATGAGTTTTCTGGTTTTGTTTGGGAGCCTTTTTTTCTTCCTGATGTTTGGGATTGTGCTTTTCAGTTTCCACGGAGCAGTGTGGAATACCGGAAGATCTGCTTCTGCGTTTTCAACCAAAAATTACAAATGCTTGTAAATTTGGTATATTGTGAATAAAAGGGGAAAGTTGAGCGTTGGCAATAAAACTGCATGTTTTGTGTATTTTGTGTAAATACTTTTGCGTTTTGTCTTGAAATTCCAAGTTGGCATGCAGTTAAATATTTTGTGTAATGTTCTGACTTTTCATAAAAACTCATTATAAATGATGTAGTTGTTCTTATCTTTGTTTTGAAATGGAAATTTCCCAAAATAGAAGATGAACCATTATCCCTTCCCCTCCAATATCCAGGCAGTAAAAATGTTTTCTCATCATTTTACTAGGTAGCTCTTCAGCTTGCAGTGTGGCCTCTGGAAGTCCCTTTCTATACAGTTAATAAATAGAGAAAAACTTAAATGTTAAGTTGTATTGGAGAAATGTTTCTGTAGAAATGCTTATTTAGTTCACCTGATGGGATGGCATTACTTTCTTAAGAAATATAGTTTTCTCATCCAAGATACTCTACGAGTACTGGATGTTACCCTAGAAGAAATAAAATGAAATCTAAATACTGGTATTGTTGCAGCTGCGACAGCAGCATTGCAAAAATGTGATGAAATGAATTCCATCTGCTATGGCCTGTGTGTGATTATAACTCATAGGTGTTAAGAGTCAGAAGATTTTCTTAATAACTAACCTGTTATCTTCTAAGAACTGTTTGAACATCAAACATTTTAAATATATTCTTGTGTTTTAGGAATGCCCCAAAAAAGATTCTATTAGTAGTGGACAATTCTAAAAAACAGTTTTAGAAGTCCATGACTTTCTACTGTGGCAGGAATAAACACCCTCAAAATTCTGTTCATTAAAACAGTAACAACATAAAAAAATCAGATCTCTGTCTGCTGGCTTCAGTACTACTGATTTAATTTAATGTGATTCTGTTAAAAAAAAAAACAGCCAAGAAAAATGTGTCATTTGCTCTTGGCTTAAGAAGTTCTAGCCGACTGTGGTGGTGTATGCTGGGAATGTTTTACCTAGAATTGTAGCTTGTTTCCAGTAGGAGCTCAGATCCAAATTAGTAGGGTCTGTGACACAAAGCCAAAATAAGTAATTTAATTCTAAATTCATGAGAAGGGTTTTTGAAAAGGTTTTGTTTGACAACTCACAAAATGTAACTAATTGAAGGTGTTGTTATCCCTTGGTCTTCTAAGTTTCATCCATTTGAAAGCATTGTCTTTATGCTTGCACTGCAGAAGGTCCCTTTGTAGCTCGTGTTGCTGTGTGGATTCCGTGGGGAGTTCATCAGCACAGCTGCTAATGGTGTAAATCCTTGTCCTGCATAAAAAGCTTTGACATTGGGCAGCAGAGCACCTCTGTCTGTGCCACAGTAATGTTCCTTGTTACATAGGACTGCTGCTTTCCTGGGGTTAAGCTTCCCTTTCAAAGGAGTCACTTCAATCTGATGAAGTTAACACTTTAAACATTCCTGACTCCTTTTCTTACAGAGTATAAATTCCACATGTTCCTTTTCCTGAGTCCAAAGTCTTAACACAGTGCATTCTAAAATCCTTGGAGCACTTCAGGATTTCCCAAATGGGATCTCCACGTGTTTCTTATTTTCTCTTATTTAACAATGAAGTACACTATTATGAACTAGGAGTTGTTTTCTTCTTTCCAGAATAGAATATGGCAGAGAGACCAACGAGATATGCGAGCGATCCAGCCCGATGCAGGATACTATAATGATGTAAGTAAAATTTTCCTGTTCACTGATGAAGTTGTGCAGGTAAAATTTGTCCAGAAAATAGGAAAGATTCTGCATGTCAGCCAAGGTTATTTTTGTGTCTGCAGAAGGCCTTAAAGCTGTGAAGGGTATCTTCACTCTACATTATTTTGTTCTGTTGGAATCCATGTCCATGAAGGGACCTTAAAAGTTGGACAGGCTTTTAATTTCTGTGCATAAGAACTTCCATAATGCACTGAGGTTGCAAAGCTGCTCTTGAAGATGCTGTTTCTGGATGTTTGAGTTGTTAAATCAGACTTTGAAACAATTCTACCAACTTACTTCTGGTAATGCCCTTGCAAATGACAACCTTGCTTTTCCAGAAGTAGATGTTTAGAATGTGTGCTTTTCTTGAAGTTTTTGATTAAAATGTCATTAGTAAATCTTTTCTTTCTTCTTTTACAGTTGGTCCCTCCTATAGGAATGCTGAACAACCCTATGAATGCTGTGACAACAAAATTTGTTCGGACATCTACTAATAAAGTAAAATGCCCAGTGTTTGTTGTCAGGGTGAGTACAGTGTTGGGATTCCTTAGTTGTCTTGTCTTAATTGAAATTAGACTGATTCTTAACGAGATGGCAGTTGAAGCATCTTCAAATAAAAATAGCATGTGGAATGTATGGACTACTTCTGTGTCCAGTCTTTCTGTGGAGGGTTTTAGGAAAAGAAATGGTAAGGTCTGAGTACTCAAGAGTTCTTACTCTCAGAGTTTGAGGAGCAATTCCTGCTTTATTACATTTCAGAGCTGACATAACTTGACTCAAAAGAGGAAATTTGTTCTCTGTGCTGAGTCTCATAGCAGCTTTTAACAGCATTTCCATGATGTCAGAAGTATTGTTTAGTATGGATATTGTGTGCTAGAAATGCACTGGTGCCAAGAAGTTGTTTCTTCTTTACAACTAGAGTTTTTCATTTTTTTTACAGTGGTTTTGTCCTGTTGTTACAAAAGTCAAAAGTCCTCTGGCACAGTTCTGCATTTTTGCCTTCTCACATCCTCTTGAAAGTCACTTAGTTGCTTCCATTTCCACAGAGTCCCTGAAGAAGCTCATGATTTATTTGGAGAATTGTGAAGAAATACTTGAATGTTATATTTGCACAGTTTAGTTAAATGTTTCTTTTGCAGTGGACTCCTGAGGGGAGACGCTTGGTCACTGGTGCATCTAGTGGGGAGTTCACTTTATGGAATGGACTGACTTTCAATTTTGAAACAATATTGCAGGTAAAGTAATCTGTCAAGATTTCTTTGTATTTCCTTGAGGTCTTGGAGCATGTTTTAGGAACACATCTTCACCCTGTTCATCATGGGTCTGTGGTCTGAGTGGTGATGGGAGCCTTAGAGGTCTTTTATTCTGCTCTGACCCCATGTCAGACTGTGGCTACAGGCAGTTCACTTAATGCTTCTCATTCCACCTCCATCTGCTGTATTAACTGTTCTCAAGAATGTACTATGAGTATTTGCAGTAATAAACACGTTGGAAACAAAGTGCAAATACTCTTATTATATAGAAGACCATTGTATACAGAGTAAGGGGTTTTTCCCCTCCAACATCTTGAATGTAATTAGATCATCATTGTTCTCATTTCCTCATCGCAGCTGTTAAGTCGGAACTTTAGTAACTTCAGTGTTTGTGTGGATCAGACAGTATTTGAATGTGTTTGCTAGAAGTTCTGTTTCTGAATTTGCAGGCTCACGACAGCCCTGTAAGGGCTATGACTTGGTCACACAATGATATGTGGATGCTGACAGCAGACCACGGGGGATATGTGAAATACTGGCAGTCCAACATGAACAACGTCAAGATGTTCCAGGCACATAAGGAGGCGATTAGAGAGGCCAGGTTTATACACAATATACCATTTTCTGTAGTACCTATTGCCATGATTAGACTGTTCTCTAAGTGTATTCTGGGTGCAGAAATGCATGGGTTCTGTCAGATTCTGGGAAACTTCCTGCACCACATAAACACAATATTTCCTTTTGTTTCCACATTCTCACCGTTTTGCTGGCACCTTTCTGAATTAGTATTGTCCCAGTATCCGCCTCTGCAATATGTTAGAGATGTATTTGTCTGCCGCATTTTGCACTGGTATTCTTTTCATTTTTATATGGTGACGATGTGTATCAGTTATTCCTTTTTATACGCACTGTGTAAGACAACAATTTCATTCCAAATAAAGAATTCAGTCTTTAATAATCTAACTGAATAAAATATAAAGCCTTCAGAAATAAAACACCTGCATAGTTCTCACAAAATAATAAAACACTAAATAAAGTGAAGAACTGCTTGGCTTGGTGAAGCCAAGACTTCCAGTAATACTAAATACCCACGCAGACTGCCACATACAGAAGTCTAATGTTAATACTGAATGGGTTCTTCGAGCTTGAAACTGTAAGAAAGCCATTGAAAAGAAGATTGTAGGATATTCTCTTGGTTCAGTGTTGATGCCTCAGTTGTGCAAATGTCTATATAAAGATCAAATCTAAAGTGATACTTATCAGTAAGATGTAAATGAAGGGTGTTTCTAGAGCAAACCTGCATATAATTTTTAGTAAATGTTTTTAAAATAAGCCTGAAGAGAAGCTGCAGATCCCAACAGTGTTTCTTTGGGTTCAGGTGCTGGCCCTTGGTGATAAAGGTTCACTGCCACAAACTCACTTTCCACTAAAGTCACCATTTTTCTTGGTAGGGTGCAGCATTTTCTGCCAGAGTTTGATTATAAGAAGTGCTTAACTTTGGATTCAGTTACTGTCTGACTATCATGGCCATGCACTGAATTTCTCTACTGCTTTAGGCCCTTTCTTGATCATAAAGATCTAGGATTTCACAAGGGCTCCCTCGTGGTCTTTCACTGCACCAGAAAGAAAGTTGAGTGCCTGTCAGTTGTTGGAGATGTTCTGGCCCTATCCACATGGTTAAATAACTCCTTGCTTTTCCAGTGACTTTCATCAATCAATGTTAACTGCTGAATCTGGAAGCTGCTTATGTGTCTGTAGGATTCTTTTCATGTTGTTGGTGGGGTGTAATAAGAGGAAGTGTTTCCAAATTGCTCTTATAAGTGGTATGTTTGTTTTATATAGGTTTTTTTTTTTCCAACAGTTAAACCAAGTAGCATTTTCCTGTAACCAGCTTTCCCTTATTTTTTGCTTCTCTGCTGCAAAGCACCTGTGGCTGAAGAGCTTTCTCCTAAGAACTGTTCTCCTGTGCTTCTATGCAGTGTCACTTTCTTATGGTATTACCAAACATGAAAATCTAGGGTGACAGTTACCAAACCATATTGATGTTGCTTCTCATCCTGCAGAGAAGGCACTACTGCGTGCAGTCACAGATAGGAAGGTGCTAAGAATAAATGACAGATTTTTTCCTCATTTGTCAGGGGACTGCAATGCAATAGTAATCCTATGTTAAATTCATGTCTTGTGGTGAAGTGCCGTTCGGCAGGCACTGTATTCACTTAGAAGTGCCTATGTTCAAATGCCTCCTTCAGTGTATAACACATTACAGTATAATTTTGCCCTGTGTGAGAAGCATAGATAATCTGTTAAATGCTGACTTCTTTCCCCTGCTGTGTGTCTTCATGTAACAGTTTCTCACCCACGGATAATAAATTTGCTACATGCTCTGACGACGGCACTGTTAGAATCTGGGACTTTCTACGTTGCCATGAGGAGAGAATTCTTCGAGGTATGTGTACCAAAAGTACTGATTGGGGTATTTCAAGAGGGGGAAAACCTTTTTTTTTTTTTTACCAAGGTGTTCACAATACAGAAGTATCAGCTTGTCTACAATTTTTGTCTTAATGCTCCAAACAAGTTTTTGTTTGGCTGCTGCTATAGGTGCCTTATATTCAGAGAGGCTGCAGTTCACAATGGCATTACACTGTTTACTCTCCACGTAAGCCCTAAACAATGGAGGTGGATAGAAGGACATTTTACTGCTCCTAATTTGGTAGAAGCAGCTGTTTCTAGATCAGGAATACATTTATCTTTCTCCAAAGCTTAATCTTTGTGACCGCTGTTATTTCAGAACATGCATCTTCATGCAGAGGATTCCATTCTTTTCATGGGCGTACCTTTCGTTCTGATTTCCTCAGAGGCAAGGTTGTTATTTCTCATTCCTTAAGAGGAAGAGAGTATTTAAGTAGAGAAAACAGGTAAATTTTGATCACACCATTTATAGCACAGGCAAATAATCCTAGCTTTGGTTAAAGTTTCTGTCCAGCATCTACATACACTAAATTCTGGTGCTTTTCTACTGGCCTTCTTGAGCCTCTCTCCTCTTGCTGCAGTCCTAATGAGCAATAACAGTAGCTTTGACAGCTATTCCTTTTTTGCAGAGATGTCCAAGGTACATAATTTTATAAGAGAATGTATTAAAAGGTTGCTATGAGACTGAGTGTTATAGATTTGCAGATAATCTGCAAAGAAGGTATGTAATAAAAACATGGGTTTTCAGTTCTAGGTGTGTGAGCTTGTTCAATGCTTTCCTAAATTAAGGAATTTTTTTTTTTAAATCGTGCCTTCAACTTGGGCCTGCATTCCATGTTTCATGAAGTAAAGTTCTCCCTGTTTCTTTTGGCCCTTAAGCTCTCCTCTTGTTTTACAAGCATGTTCCTTTTAATCACCACCTACTTTGCAAAGACATTGAGCTTCAGCATTATTGCAGTGATGATATTTTAACAGCGTGTGTCCATAGACATTATGGTAGGTGTGTTCTTTGCAGGATCTGGCAAAAAAATTTCTAGGTTATATAATTTACACCTGTTGCTCTGGAAGGCCTCAAACTTGGGACTTTTGCTTGATGCTTTACAAAGAAATCATTCTACCCTAAACATACTCTGTACCCTCCTCCAGGTACGTACTAACCACGTGGAGGAAATAGGGATTGCCTCCATCCAGAGTTGTCAGGGTTATAAAAACCCCTCCACTTCTACATTCTTTCAGTGTTCTGTATAAAATAGAAGGAGAAGAGCATTTAATTTAGGCTACAGAGAGCAGAACTTGCACTACATTTTCTTCTGTTACCTTGTGTATGTTAACATTTGGTTGTGAGTAGACCTCAGATAGCATTATCCTATAGTTTCTTAGTTTATACATCTCAATATTCAGTTTTAATTTGCACATAATTCTATAAAGAATACATTTGCTTCTACTTACATCATCTACCCACAATACACTTCACCTTTAGTGTGAGTTGGAAGTGGTTTGAAAACTTTAACGTCTTTGGGTAAAATTGAAGAGGGCAGATTATTCCTTGTTTCTACTGGCTGATAAGCAAAAAAACACCAAACCCCAACCTAAACCCAAAGAACACCAGCAAAAAAATCCCTCACAACAAAGCAAAATAATACCCAAACCCCTGGTTGTTGGGAGGATGTCTCTGCAAACATACAGGTTTGATTTGGCTTTGATATTTAGGACTGGTTTTAAATATGGTCAGAAGAGTTATTTGAAAGAGCTGATGGGTAATATGTAATTTTCTTGGTAGAAAATACAAGCTTTCACTCTGTTATTTGGAGGTGAGAGCTTATGGCTTTAGGATACTGATCTTCAGCTTTTGGCTTCTCCACGTGCATTCTGCTTTTACATAGTTACAAGTGTGACCTGTAATACTTTGCTGAGTACAGCCTTCCAGTTGTATAAATACTCAGGCCATTGCCATCCAGTTAGTGATCTGTAAATTAAAATTTTGGTGTCAGAAGGATTTTACGTACATTGTTTAGATCAAATACAATGCTGGGAAATGATTTTTATTTCCTACTTTCACACGTCATACAGCTATTCTGGATAATACTGGTGCTGTGAAGTTGAAGGAGTTCTGCAGTGTCCTTTAGGTCCAGAGTTTCACTTCACGTGTTAAGGTGTTCCTCAAGTTGTCACACTGAATTATAAAAATGAAATGTAACTATCAGTTTACAGTCAGATGCATTAATAAAAAAGGTTAGTACTCACAGGGACAATATGTCAATATATTGTTATTCTTAGTGATTTTTCAACAACAAATTAAGGAACATATTTTATAAAACAGATTTGAAGATTCTAATGGCAAGGAGTGCTTTTAAAGCAGTTCTGTAGAAAGCATTAAAGTTACTGAGATAAGCTTTGTTGATATGAAAAAGACAGAATTCCATAGACTTAATGCAGGTGCTTTTTCTTGCACTGAGGCAAACTAACGCCTAACCCTATTATTTATTGAAATGCTTCCCTTAAAAGTGGCCTGAAGCAACAATTCTAGACTTACCTGCTGAAGAGTATTGGAAAAACAATGGAAGTGGTAAATTACATAAGATGAATTCTTCAGGTTTTCCTGCAGTTCTTTCAGCTGTCTGTAATAGGCTACGCATTTTTTCCAGTACTGTAACCTATGGGTACATGGGCTGCATGAGATCCACTTATTAACTGTATCCACTTTCCTTTAATTCCTCAAAGTGAAGATAAACAGAACACCCTCCAGGGTTCTTCATACCTTGTGCCAGAGGTTCTGAGTCTCTTTTTTTCGATCTCCAAGTCCCTTTGCTAGCCAGTTTTTCACTGCCTAACGTTGCTTTGGCTGTAGTTTCTACCACCATGGCTTTCCAGGGCACAGGAGGTGGACTTTGGGCATTTTGTTAGCAGTACATGCAGATTTATCAGGCTCTGTTTTAATACCATAAAGAAATAAATAGGATTAAAATCTTATTTTCTTGGGGAACCATCTTTAAATAATTCAAGTGAATTATTTTGGAAAAACTTGTGGGTGGAGGAAATAGCATTGAGTGTCATTGCTTCCCCACAGCCCAGGTACTGCCTGTCTTTTCTCTTGCGGTAGAGCTGCTGTAGTCCTGATTTTGCAGCAGTTGCTTTTGCCTGGATGAATTTCTGTCATTTCACCATCTTGATGGTGGTAACAAGTGCAGTTTAGTGCACTTACTAAAATACAGAGGTAGGAACTTTACTGGTGTTAAAAAGCAAGTTCTTTTTAAAATAAGGCATGGAAAGCAGGCTATATTATAGCAGCATTTTATTTTCATGACAGTAATCTGTTCCTCTGAAAGGCATTTCCAATAAAACACCCTCAGGTGTTTTGTCTAAACTGTTGCAATGAAGTTAATGCTGGGAACATTTTTGTAAGAACATATACATGGATGGCTTTTAGTAATGCCAAAAACATCTAGTGAAAAACTCTATGCAGTACAACCTTCATGTCCCTTTATGTATATGAGAAATTAATGATATTGCTGATTTTTACTGGTGGCAGTGACATTCTGGGTAGTATGCTCATATATCCTTGAGAATATTTTAGGTAGGTCATTAATAAATACACAGTTCCTTAATTATTCCCAGCATGACATCGTGGGCTAGGAGGCTACAAATAGATTTTGAATTTCTCAGTTCTCCTGTCCTTCCTTCTCCTTCCTTTCACAGTCACCCAGAATCCAGTAGAAATGAGTGCTTGGAGGACTGTAATGTTTTGTTCTGAAGTGTAGATGAGCTCTATAGTCCCAGGATTTCAAAGGTTGCCTGCCTTAAATAGGTCTTTTGGGGAGGATGACTCCACCCAGCTCTCTGAGGGGCGATATAACCCATGCTTTTTAAAATACTTTGTAGATAAATTTTTCTATTTTCTGTCTCTAAAACAGGGTAATACCAGTCTACTAAATGATCTTTTAGCCAGTGTGGTAGACTTGACAAAAGATTTGTCTTAGCCTAACTGGAACAATTAAAAGCAATCAAGATTTCATTGCATTCTGCCTGGATTTGAAATGTGCAGTTTGTAGCAACATCTGATTTTTAACACTATCACCTACAAAATAACACGTGTGTTTGTGCCTGCAGAAGTCATAGCAATCATGGTAAACAGACTTTTCATCTGCTCACAGGTTCTGAAAAAGTGTTTCTACCTCTATTCATACTGAAATAACTGAGGAATGTATTCCTTCCTTCTCTTCCATTTCTCAATCTTTATTAACAAATAATGTACCATGAAGACCCTTAAGCTCTTTAAATCTATTATATGGTTTGTATTCTCTGCACTTCCTGCCTGAAAGGGAAGGATCTCTTCAGAGTTTTTTTCCTCAGTCAAATAGCAAATCCTGTACTTAATTTAGACGTGAGTTCCATAGGTATAAGGAACCTGAGGACCAGAATTACATCTTCAGCTTGATCCCTCATTTTTAAACATGCATTATTATCTAGCTCTTAGCCTTGAAGCAAGTAACTTCTAAAATTGTTTCCTTTTCTTGGAATATGGTTGAACTCTGCATTGGATAATTAAAAAGAAAAAAATCCTAACATTGCTGTTTCCAACCTTATTACCCTTATATGAGGTTTTTCTTTTTTTTGCCTTGTCTCAGCTAAGAGAGAAAACTCAGCAAATTCCAGAAATGCATGTCTGTCAATACCATGTTTCTTGTAAGGAGACCTACTGTTTAAACCTTCAGGGTTTTTTGTGTGGATCACTTCTTTAGACTGTTGGGATTTCAAGTATATTTGAAACATCTTCCAGTCTACTGATGCATCCCTGCATGAATATTAGAAGGTTTTTACTCAGAACAGAAGCTCAGGGTGAGATGAGACCTGGCTGATAGTGGTACCAACCATATCAATCTAGAGAAGGCAAGTCCTTGAATTTTTGAACTTAAAAAGATGATCTGTTTTGGAATGCTGATACTGGACCAGCTCAGTCTCCCCTTTGTTGGGGGATTTTTTTGTTTGCCAGCTGGTGTCGCAGGTCTTTGGTCTTCATCAATCTTTGTTGCCAAAGCTGGACTGGGGCTGGGGGAGAGAGGTGTTGCAGCTAAGTCAGTTGAAGAACAGCAAACGGCTGTGCTTTTCATGTGCATTCAGCACAAGAAATGTTAAGGAATTTCTATTAATAGTGAATCAGTGAGAGGTTTTTTCGTACACAAACGAGATCACTTGCACAGTCTGCGATGCAGGAGCCCTGTTCTGCTGCTCATGTCATGCCAGTAATCCTGCTGCTGCTCCTTTGATTTTTTGTGCATGGTGGGCTCTTCACAGTCTCGTGCTCTTTTCTCCTCTCATTAGGAAATGTCTCTGCCTTTGTGAGATTAAAAGCTACAAATATTGTATACAGTTTTCTGCTTCGTAAATGGAAGGTATCACACAACATAGATTTCCCTAGTATCTTTCTCTGCACTTTGTTCAGAGTTAAGTAGCACGAAGGACTTGTAGTGTGATTACTTATACCCTATCCTGAGCTTGTAGATAATCTCAGTCATTGCTGCTTGTTAGGATGGTGGGTATAACCTACATTAGATGGGAAAAATCCCATTTCTTGCTTGGGGCTACTAAAAAATGTTCAGGTGTCATCTGTAACTCAGCGTTGTTCCCAATAATGGCTTTCAAGAATAAAGTGCATTGGTTTTCTCTGTATGGGAAACTTTATTATAGGTAGGCTTAATTGAAATATCCACTTCTGTATAGGTTAAAAGTAAAAATCCATCTGAGAGTTGAGAAACTACCTGCTGTATTGACTTGTATTGGCTTTCTATTTGTGAAGTATTCTGGATTGAACAAAAATTTGGGGTTGATCCACTAAGTTGAGGCACTTGGTTTCTGTAATTAAAAGATGGAGATGAGGTGATAGCTTCAGGCTTTTGCTCTGCTTCCTAAAACAGTTCCCAGAGAATTAGAGGATACTGAAGACTGTTCTTGGAGCTGTTTGCACCTGATATGCCTAAAAATTGTAGTTCATTTGTGGGTAGCATACAGCATACTAAGTCTTAGAGTTCTGATTCTTATCTAGAACCAGTGTTTTGAAAATCCTGAAAAATTAGTAGGAAATACATAGAGTTCTCAAGGAATGGGTCAAAGAGATCACAAGACATGAACCACAGCACTATGCTATAAAGAAGTTACACTGCACACTTCTCTCAAGACTTTTCATAAGACAAGAATGAAGAAAGAGATTATTTCAGATGCAACTTTGAAATACTTTCATCCCTTAAAATTGTCCTGAAGCTGAAAGTTATATAATCACTCACATTGAGCCCAAGGGCAAATTTTACAGTAATATTTCTAACCCTTCTATTCTGTTAAGCTTGGAGGAATATTGAGAAACCCTAGTGTTTCCCAGGACAGCCAGCTCTCAATGCTGCTGAAATACACGATGGCTCCATAAGAAGTTCTCTGCATCCTTAGGATTTCTTGCCTCTGCTTCCTTTTGTGTGTCTGATGATCGCAAGGGGTAGATAAATATGAACTAGGTGAAACCATTTTTACAGGTTGTTAGTTATACGTACTTGAGGGATGAGAACTTCACTTCCATCAGTTGTGACTTCACATGGAATTAAAAATAATAGGGCACAATACTCTGTCTAGGGGTCAGGATCCACCTGCAGTGAGAGCCGCTGGTGCAGCTGTGAGCTTTGTCCTTCAGCCCTGCTCATGATTGTGGAGGAAGAAAAACACTATCTAAGGAGATTGCATTGATACTAATGATAAAATCCTAAATTACAGAGGCGTTTGAATGCTGATGCTAAGGTGTCACCAGTCTTCCTTTCTCAGCACAAGTTGTTGAAAAGGAGGTAGGCTGGGTGCTATTGAGGATGGTGGTCTCTGGGTATCTACTCACCAGTATTTGTCAGAGCAAAAGTTCTCAACAAAAAAAAATTATCTGGAATGAGCCTTAAGCCAGTTATGTTAGTAACTCATCTCTGATAAAGTCTTATGTCGATAAATACTCAGAATTGGACACTTCATTAATTAGATTTTTAATGGAGTCTTTTATCTGACATACCGTTTCCTCAGAGAGCACAGATAAAATAAAGCTCTTTCGGAAAAAGTGGTGGAAGTCTTCAAAAAATAGAAGAACACAGCTCCTTGCTGAAAATAATCCATCAGTCCTTAGAAACTTTCCTTGCAGGCTTCTTGATGCCACTCGTGTGGGTTAAACAAAACTCTTTAATTTATTTAACTTTTATCTTTTCATATCCTCTAGTTACTGTACTAAAAGCTTTTGTGCATCTAGGTGATCATAAACTTTGCAAAGCATTTGATATTTTCTTTGCATCGTTTCTATTCTACATACTTAAATTATTTCCTGTTATTTTTACATTTAGCTCTGAGTGCTATTCTAGGTTTAGTAGTGAGACACTTGGCATCAAGTTTTATCATATGAATGGTATCCCAGTTCTCATACTTGAGATTACATGTTCCTAGGGACAGCCAGACCCTGGGAGATGGGGAGAGAGCTTGCAAATGTTTTCCCTAAAATATGGTGACATTTTTTTCATGTCTTCCATAACTGCCTAGCATTAACTTTCTCATGAGAAAGCTGATTTTACTTGTGATATTTCGGGAGACAGTCAAAATTTAAACCAGGAATGTGCTGAAATGGGATTATATATCAGACCAGGAGAAAAGGGATAAATAAGAATCCTGAATAAATCTGTGTGAAAGGTGGCTGGAAATAAGAAGCTTAGGAAATGTGAGGAAAGTGTGGAGGCTGTGTCAATAGGAAAAAACTAACAACAGCTCATGTAAGGATTGGGAAAAGCTGGTGACAGTGTGAGCGTGGAGATGAGAATGAGGTGTGGTGGAACTCAGCAAGTCACGCTCTGGGCATTTTGTGAATAACTTGGGGCACCCTCAGTCACTGATCAGCCACTGGAGAGGCAGGGGTTTATGGCTGAGTGGCACACGTGGACACAAGTGGACAGTGTAGAATGTGCCAAGAGTGCATCTATGCTAATCTGTGTAGTAATAGCACCCATTATATCTTACACTTTTTGTGTTCTGTGTCGTGACCTGTAGAGACTCAAGTTGGTGAGTTGGAGTAGAGTTAGGAACATGCTCTGTATTTGTTCCGAAGATGAACATGGAATGAATCATAGAATATGCTGAGTTGCAAGAGACCCACAAGGATCATAGAGTCCAACTCCTTAGTCCTGGTCATCCCCAAGAGTCACACCATGTGTCCAAGGGTATTGTGCAAACCCTCCTTGAACTCTGTCAGGCTTGGTGCTGTGACCACTTCCCTGCGGAGTCTGTTCCAGTGCTCAGCCATCCTCTGGGTGAAAACCTTTCCTGGTATCCAACATAAACCTCTCCTCCTGCAGCTCTAGCCATTCCCTTGGGTCCTGTCACTGGTCATGAGAGGGAAGAGATCAGTGTCTGCTCCTCCACTTCCCCTCACAAGGAAGCTGTAGACTGCAATAAGGTCTCTCCTCAGTCTCCTCCAGGCTGAACAGATCAAATCACCTCAGCTGCTCCCTACATGGTTTCTCCTCCTTTCACAGTCCTCGTGCCCTCCTTTGGACACTCTCCAACAGCTAAAAGTCTTTTTTATACTGTGGTTCCCAGACCTGCCCCCAGCACTCGAGGTGAGGCTGCCCCAGGTCAGAGCAGAGTGGGACAATCCCCTGCCTTGCCCGGCTGGCGATGCTGGGCCTGATGCCCCCAGGACCAGGGATGTCCCTCCTGGCTGCCAGGACACTGCTGGCTCACACTGAACCTGCCATGGACCAGGACCCCCAGGTCCCTTCCCACAGCTCTCTCCAGCCTCTCATTCCCCAGTGAAAACACACACAGCCAGGGTGGCTCTGTCCCGGGTGCAGAATCCAGCAGCTGCCCTTGTTAAAGCTCCTGTGGTCAGTGACTGCCCAACTTGGTGCTGTTTTAGTGAGGGAGGGATGCCATCATTCTGACTGTGCCTCAGAAAAGCTATCTCAACCACCTGATTAAAATTCATTACGTTGTTTAGTAGTCCCTGTGAAGCAATGTGGACTTTTTTTTCTTCTTTTTTAAAGTTTTGTCAGTTTACAGCTCTAAAATGGAAGTATCTGAAGTTGCTCCTCAGATCTAAGGTTGGCTCTGGTTAACTTCAGCTGGGTCTATGTCCAAGGTACATGTTTGCTCCTGCAGAAGGCAGTTGAGGAGATTAATCATGCAAGCATGTACTTATTTTCAAAGTTCAGTACCAGAACTTTCCAAGGGACTGACCCTTATCTCACAGTGAAAATATGAATTATCACTTAGTTTTGCTACTCACAGATAAGGCTTTTTGTTGAAAATAAAGCGTGTCTTAAGAGAAGACATGTTGATTTTTCCTGTTGAAAGTATGAATGTGTCTTGCAGGTAAAGTAACTGTCGTGAAATTTTTATATATTAATATATTCATTTTTATTTACAAAGGGAAGGATTTTAATGGGGGATATTTGTTTTTTTAAATTCAAAAGTGTTAGGGCTGTTAAGTGTCTTAGCTTCAAAGGAGCACACCTGTAAGCCTGACAAGTATAACCATACAGGAAAATTCTAAAACTTCTTGAAATACATTTATCTTACAAAAAGTTTCACAGATGAAGTTTAACAGTTCTCCTATCCCAGACAGTTTAGATTACTACTTGTAATTATTAACTCAGTGGGAGCATATGATATTTCTAGTTCTGCAAGACATTATTTTGATACATTACTCAAGCCATCCAGTTCAGTGCATCAGCTAGTTATTTATTTTTTTATATGCAATATTTTCTTAATATTTGTCATATTGTGTATGCATTGATTTTGCCCCACTGGAGGTATATAGAGTGAGGTATTCCAGATGTAACTACAGCCACATAAAAAAGTAGTTGTATCATTGCAGTTTAATTTGCTGGTGTAGACAAGAACTGCAGGTATTTTACAGATATTGTCATTGAAGACAGAAGGTGATCTTTATCTGGTTTTGACCATTTATAGAAATTTTGTGTGAAACTTTCTGCTCACCAAAATTAGTTTTTAAGTGGAACTCACCATATATAAATATGACCTGAAAAATTTAAAGTTAACTATAACAGGACTGGAACAGGTGCTTCTACCAAGTCACCAAGATCTTGGGGAGTAAACTTCAAATTTTCATTCAAAAAAGCTGAGGAATGTGTTACCTTGGCTGCTTAATGTTGGGAGAAAAATACCTTTTAGTAAAAAACAAACCCAGCTTTCTGTGTATGCTGGCAGATGCCTGTTTTCTACCATATGTACAATAGGTTTTTTTCTCTGCCTGTTTATTTAGAATGATGAAGCATGAAAATATTGTAGATATTGCATTTAAATCTTACATTTTAAACTTCATCACTTTAAAAAAATCCTCTAAAGAGAGTCATAATAACCTTTTAAATAAGTAGCTGTAATACTACTGTAATAAGTGTAACTATTCTAGTTCTCAAAGAGTAAAATGAATTGATGAAAAAAAAAGTAGCTCAGGATCCTGTCTGTTATTAGCAGCATATTGTTATATGCTGGGGAAATCAAGTCTAAATAATTGTACAGTATTTTTACATTTGAACATCTCTTTTTAGCTGACTTCCTTCTCCCCAGGATAGCCCTATTCAGCTTTATTTTTTTCTCTGTGTTAAGATTTAAGGAAGGAGTAGCTCAGATACACATTTACAATCCTCAGAATTTGGATAGCAAGACCTTAACATTCTTTCTTGCTTAACACAAAGCCTAGTGCTCCTTGAGATCTATTTCTCATCAAAGGTTGAGGTCCTTTCTGGCTTTATAAATAATCACTGCACTTAAGGATTAAAAAAAAAATCTGAGTGTCATCTTTGGGTTCAGTGAAGAGCTAATATTCCACCCCACGCTCCAGCTTTCTGTGGGAGGTCCCGAGATGGTTGATGGAGTAAAACATTTTCCTTTGAAAAGGAAATTTTCACCTTTTTTTAGTATTTGGAGATACATAGCACAAATTGGTGTAGAGATGGTATTCACATGTAATTTCCCACTTAAGAACAAGTTTAATTGCAATCCCCGAAGTTCAAATGAGTTCAAACTCATTCGATGTTCCAGATATGTTGCCACTATAAAAATAAATATTACAGTAAAGTTAAAAGTTCTAAAAAAGAAAATAGTTTATCTCCTTTTCTAATCCAGTGGGAAACACATTTAAAAGGCCATTTTCACTGCAGAGATGATCTCATGTTGAGGGTCTTTTTTTTTTCTCCTGTTCTCTTACAAGGGCAGTAGAAGAGTGTGAGAGCTTTGCTTAATTCTAGGGATTGTGCAGTATCTGTCCTTGGAGGTTTTCAGACTGGGCCTGGATAAATCCCTGAGTGACCTGGTCTGACTTCAGAGCTTTGAGCAGCAGATTGAACAAGAGACTTGAGATTTCTTCCAGCCTGACTTACCCAGTGGTCTTGGGGTACTGAATTATACTGAATTCCCCTGTTTTGCCAAAGTCAGTAAAAATCCTACTGATGTAGGATTCAGCTGTCCACCAGCATATATGACGTAAGGAACTGATCTTGAACAGACAAGCAAAAATGCTTTTTTTTTTTTTTTTTTTTTTTTTCTTTTTTTTTTTTTTTTTAGTTCATTTTTCTGTCAGCTTTTAACGTGCTTGAGGAAATGCACACTAGCACACTATTTGGATTGGAAAGGTTTCATGTTTAGTGGATCTTTTTTTTTTAGAGATGATAAATGCTTGATCATTCCCTAGTGACTAATAGTACGGTAGACAAAACCATCACTGAAGTTTCAGAACTTCCTGTGTCCTACAAGCATTAAATCTTTGTTGTAAATAAGATGGAAGATGTGATCTTGTGCTGTCAGCATCTTTGAAGCTCCTGCTGATTATGTAGTAAGTGAGGTAAACCAATAGCTATAGATATATGTACACTGTATCTATCTAATTGTTATATTTGCATATATAATTTTATAGAAACATCCATAACGGTCCCAGTGGCACATTTTATCACCTTAATACTCGTTTGCTGCTTTCTTTTGTGTTTCAAAATGATGCAGTCTTGAAAAAGAGTGTGCAGGTTGTGTTGTAAAGCTCTAAAGCCCATGCACAATTAAATTGAAAGTGTTTGCTTTAAAAGAAAAAGTAAGAAGAAAAAAGTGATTTAGGTAGATGCTTTGCTCCTTGAACTAGGGCAGCCTGGGTTTGTCTGTGTGCCTCAGTGTTCCTGAAGGTGCATTTCTCTAGATCACATTTCCAGCTTCTCCAGAGACTCTGTGAGTAGACCTGCTGCGTTTACAAAAATAAGCCTTTACATCCATGTGAAATGGGTGTTAGACAATCTTTTTTCTTCTTTTTCTTTCACGTAAGAGCTGGTCTACAGAGCATATTTCACTGTTCCAGGTCTTGACTGACTTTAACGTCTAAACCAAAATTATTTAATTTCCAAGTTAAAGCATATTGACAGAAGACTGCACATTACTAAATATTATTTTGAGACTGCAGTTATCTTAAAGTTAAAAAAATAAATTTTAGAAGTTACGTCTTAAAACATGAAAAGTGCAGGCCAGATTTATTTTGCTGTTTTTACTACAACTGAGTTTAGAAAGGAGTAAGCACACATTTCAAAACTTGTAGACAAAATTCCCCCATTTGAATTGTAATTAATCAAGAACACGGTACAGTTGCACATGGAAAATACAATCTGGACAGCTATAAAACACATTTCTGTGTAGCATAGGTACTTCCAGTTGTTAGCAAGATGTCTCTGTTTTCTAAGGATTAACTGAGTCTGCAGCTTGATAGGGTACTGGGTATTACTGCTAACTGTTGGTGCCTGGTCAAGAAGAATCCTGCCTTTTCTTTGTCTGCCTTCTGTTCTTTCTTATCCATGCATAATTCATTGGCAGAAATAGGGTTTTTAATTAGACCAGCTGATAGAGTGAGAGAAAAGAGTAGGGTTTTGTTGTTTGGTTTTGTTTTTTTTTTTTAAAGGCTACACCAACCCTTCATAAGGATGCAGAAACTTGCTTATTTTAGGTCAGCTGATGCAGTTAGATAATAAGATACCTCCTCCCTGCAGATCTTGCTTTATGCCCTTAAATCTTGAAGCAACAACGACTCTTTGTTGCTTCCCTAGCAGGAACTCACCTACTTAAAAATGACTGTGAAAGGTTTTTTCTCTTTAGCAATACATACATTCTCAAAAGCATTACTCTCTTGGCTGCTTTGCTAAATGTAGCCCTTAGGAATATTGATAATATTGATGAATATGGATTACTCTTGATTGCCATTCTCCTTTTGGAAGTCCCTGTTCTCCAGAGACTTACAAGTGAGCACATGGTGTTACGACTACGAATGTAAAAAGCGAAATTCAATGAGACAGTTCTTTTATTACATTTAATTACTCTGCAATTACTTTTTTGGAATTCTTTGGGCAAAGGTAGGTTCTTTGTTTCACGCTGCTCCCAGTTTGTCAGGAATATCCCTTGCTTCTAAAGGAATGGAGGAAAAAAAAGATCATTCCCATCACCTACGCAGGCATGTTAGAGGTGTCATTTCTGTAGTACATACTGCATTTGCTGGCAGTTTTAAACAGGGCTTTTCTAAAAATACAGTCAGGAATTTTGGTGCTTGAATTAAACTTTCGAATTCCTGTGGTCACATTATAAAACTGGAGTGGTGGAGGCTTTAAATAGCAGGTGCACTCCTGCCAGCCATGTTTGGAGGGATGCAGCCACCCCTTCCTGGCTGGAAAACACGTCCTGCTTGCTCAGAGGCTTTGCACACGCTGCCTGGTGCTCTCCCACTGCCATTTTCTTTTCCCTGCCTCACGGAACTCTTCCAGGATTATCCAGTCTTCCTCCCTAAGAGCACTCACTGTGGGTGTTTCAGCCTGCAATTTCACCATGAGGATGTCTGTTCCTAGTAAGCTTGGCTAGAAATACTGGCAGTTAATCTGTGTTTTGCACAATGGTTGAAGCTGCATTATTTCCTGCAGAACTCTTGTCATCTCAGGTATCATCACTTCCACAGGTGTAGCAAACCACAGTAATTCACTGAAATTCAAAGAAGGTTCTAGGTAATGGGGGTTTATTCCACAAAAGTGACTTACTAGGTATTGTTTTTAACCCATTGCACAATATTTATTTACTAAATTAATGACTTTTGTTCCAACAGAATGTTGGTATTTGAATAAGTGTTTTTTAAACTTTTTTTGTAAGGTGGAATAATTTACTTTGCAAGTAAGTTTATGTACTTCAACTTATTTTGCAAGTAAGGAATAGGCATGAGACAGTTTTCCTGAGAAATACTTAACAGCAGCAATTATCACAAGTATCTAACTAGCATAGTTCATTATTGGTATATGAAAGGGAACAGTGTGGGGAATTTAAATTAGGGTTGAATATGATTTAAAGTGCAATATTGAAAATCTTCGAAATTAATCTTGCTTTTATTAGGCATGAAGAGTATCAGAATGTTTTTCCTGATGTATCTACTCTTTGCAGTCCTTGCACAGAAAGGACTTAGGAGTGAAGAGATAATTAATTTATCAGTTTGTTACAGTCCATGGCTCTTGTGTGCCAGTTACTGTGGGCTGGAGCTCTGCAGGGCTGGGCATGGTCACCTGGCTGGTTCAGGTGATACAATCTGCTCACCAGATGTTTTGTCCTAACTCTAGTTCCAATCAGCCTGAACAAATTATCTGCTAGTGAAAAATGATAACTTGCACTAATAATCCTGAAAATCTATCCCACTCCAAAAAAAACCCCGAAAGGTTTCATTCACACAGTAGCAAAGTCTTCCTAAAAGTGCTTGATTGATAATCAGGCTGTATAACTTTTAGATAACAATAACTTCTGTAAAGGTTTACTCATTTGTACATGACAGCAGGAATGTTTTGCTGCTTCTTTGCCATAGAATGTGTGTCATGCAGACTGCATCTCACTGCAGAACTAAATCCCCAGTGGTTTCTGTGAGAGAGGCGTTGACCCGAGGGCACAGCCTCTGGGCTGTCGTGAGATCAGGGCACTGCTGTGCTGGAGTGAGCCAAGCCCAGTCTGCAGCAGGTGAAGATCCTGTTTCTAGAGCCAGGTGTTCCCAGCCTGCTGTACCTCTCCCCAGTGTAGAGCTTGTTGCATATGGTCACGTTCATGGCACATTGACTTTTCAGTCAGGTAATTCACATGGGAGTGTGTATTCCAAAAACAGAGACCAGCCTAATGAAGGTGTATTCTGTGTACGAAAGCAATAACTGTATTTTATTTGCACTGAAAATAAACTGTTGACATGGGATTATACCTGTTAAAGCTTCTTTTTTTTTTGTTAACTTTTTAAGGTTAAAAATGCACTTCACTCCCCAATACAGGGTTGCTGTGTTAACAGAAATATTAAAAACCAAGATGTCAATTTGGCAGTAAATCTGTTGCCTTGCATCATTTTGCCAACAAATATATTTGGTTTTTTCAGTTTCCTCAGTGGATTACTTCAGTAGCAATGACATGCTCTTACCTAGTCTTTCTTAAACAGAAATTATACTATCTTCTCTCATGAGAGTCATCTTTCTTTGGTCTATGCTTATGAGACTGTGTGTGGAAATTTATCTGTGCAAGTGAAGAGGTGACTTTACTGCCTCCCCCACAGCACTGATTCACTTAATCAGTAATTTTATTTTACAGAAGATTTCTAAAGTCCAACTTCCTAGAAGATAAATCCTACATTTTCACATTCCTCAGCTTAGCTACTCACATCACATGCTGCACTGTAAAAGGTGTTTTATTTGAGGAGCACAGATCAGTTCCACTCCAGGCCAGGAGAGCAGCCTTTCACTGGCCATGACCTCCCTCTCATGATTTTTGTGCTTAACCTCCTTACTTCGTTCTGCCTGTTATTTTCCAAATGTATGCCATTTTCCCAAGAGCACTTGCTTTTTAGCTGTCTCCTGTCTCTGAAGCTTCATATATGACCCAGTTCATTGTGGTTATGGGAGCTGGTTTGTACATTTCTGAGACTGGAAAGATTTTTTGTATTTTCTTTCTTTTGGTGTGTGTAAGATAAAAAATTTTAAAAGCTGCTGCAGAAAGCACTGAGAGAAATCTAAAGATTCCTTAGGATAAAGCTTCTTTCTGAATCACATTGTCCCAGTAAACACGTGTTCTCTTTTGCCTCTAATTTTAAATTGATAATATAGTTGGTGTTTTCTTTTGATGGTTTGAGCCACATTTTTTACACAGCTGCAGATGATTTGAAGTTAGCAAGTAGCTTTCGTGGTGCTGTTTTTGTATAACAAGTGCTCCAAAATCCGGGGAAAAAAGCCCCATAGATAACTTGTTAATATTTTCAACTTGTATTTCCAGAGTGGTGATAATTAAAATCTCTGGTATTAATGTTCTTGCTGTGGTGCTCATCTCATATCAAAGAAGACTGAGTTAAAATTCTGCAGGCAAGATCACTGTTTCAGAAAAATGGAAAAGTTTCTTTTTTCTGTGTTGCTGAAGAGATGGTCAAACTTCTTTTTTTGTTCAGTGTGCACTTACAAATAGATGGCCATTCTCTGTCTTGGATTCTTTTGTCCATGTCATTTCACTTTTTATGTATTCTCTAGAATTTTGGCTCTATGTATTGTCTAGAATTTTTTATAAAATTTTTGAGGTTTTTTAAAAGCTCCACAGTAGAGTTAGTTCAAAAAGTACTTCAGACTGACTTATTTTTCCTCTGAGTGTAAGATTTTTGACTAACAAAGTTTCTATTTATCTAATTGGAAAATTTTCATTTTGAAATATTAGACAATGTGTCTGGGGCTAACATGGAGGGGTGCAATAACAGCCAGGAGCTGTTGGTGTAGCATTGGAATTGAATATTTTTCTGCTTCTGAGGAGTAATTTTCCTGTTCTAACCAACATTTTTTCCTGTGGAAGTTCTGATTACTTCATGGAATGTAACACTGCAGTTACAATTGCAGTAGGCTTTTAGGATTCTTTCCTGCCAAATTCTGCATCATTTCTTTATCTTATTTTGGGAATTTGTAACATGCTGCTGGGTACATGTCCCTGTAGATTCAAATACAAATTCAGTTACAACCTGCATCACAGAGGGAAACAATATTCTTGTCTTGCCTGATGTTTTTACTCCTTTGAGGTCAGCAGTGAAAAAATTTAACTGGTAGTGATTTCCAGAAGCACAGGGTTCAAAGAGGTATTTAGTGTCCATAACCTGGTGTGGTGGGATGTGTTTGATTCCTCTATCCTCTGCTCTGATCTTGGAAGAACAGTCTCTTAATATATTGTCATAGGAAACCTGTGTCACACCTATTTTTTTTTTTTACATTAAGAAGTAGTAGCAGCATTTTTTTCCCCTGCACTTTAAAAATCCCATCTCTCTTGTTCTGTTCACATCTGCATGTGACGTTAGTAAATGAATCTGAGGACAGGATTTTCCACAAACTGTTGCCAGCACTTTTGTTTGGAAATCCACTTAAACTGGTGATGGCCCCCTTTGCCTTTCTTCTCATAACCATATATGTTATCTTCACATGTTCTCCATACTTTTTCCCCCTGGTTTTGAATTATCTGAGTTACTTAAGTATTATCTGGATTGTTTTATCCCATTTCTTCCTGTTGACATCTCTCCCTTTCTTTGTTAGGTTTTATTGCACAAAATCCCTGGTAAGTTTTGAACACCATATATTTCCCTGTTTCTCTGTTCAGTCACATGTGAAGAGCTTTATTTTGGATCCATTCATGTGCTTGTAGAATTTAAAATGATAATACATAGGGACACATGGAATATTAGAGAGCTTCATTGATATTTGTACAGCCACACTGCAAAACAGCTGTTTAATAAGGGACCTCTTTTTAGAATTGAAACAGAAATAAAAAATATTTGCCCTTCTCTAGTTAATTAGGAACTGCAGTGTTATTTTTAGATCTGAAAGAGGAAAAGATCTTAAATTTCAGAATTATTAGGTGGCAAGGAAGAGAGGACTGGGAGTGTGGTGGCAATATACAAAAGTCAGGAAAATAAGAGGAAATAAGAGCACTGATGGTGCAGAAATTTGAAGTAAGACTGTGAAAATATTCCTTGTTTCGGTCTCTCACCTGAGCTCATCTCTGCTGCTTAAAATTTCAAATGGAAGGTTTCTCTCTCTTAGGTTTCTGTTACACTATTCAAATCATTGTTTGTCTCCTGCATTTCAGTTACACTTTTTCACTGAGATTGTTATTTTTTATATTGTGCTGTGTTTTTCATGATTAGCCCCAAGATCACAACTAAATTAGACCTGACTGTATGATAGTGTGATATTACGTGTGATAATCACGTGCACCATTTTTTTCTGTTTCAGTTCATGGTATTCTGTTCATTGGGTAGGTTTCTGTCCCCATAATTTTTCAGCCCTTTTGTATTTCAGTTGCTTGAAAATTGGCCCTTTCTGCTTGAGATGAGAATTCTGTCTGCTCAGAAAGAGCAGTGCTTTGTAACTCAGTGCTCTGCTTTCTGACAGCAGTTTATTTCAGTAGACATGCTGCTTTCCAGTTTGCTCAGCCTTGGTGGCACTGCAAAATGGCAAAGAGCAAATTGAATGGCTTCTATCTTCATATCCCCTCTTGGATCTTTTACACCTGCTAATTGGACTTTTGGCTGACACAGATCTTTTCCTACAGTCTGTATAAAGTTTGGTAATCTTTGTCAGCCCCTCACCTCACCCTGGGCCTGCTGCTGTTCACATGCTACTGAGAGTATTGTCACTCATGCAGTTTTTGCCCTAGAACCAAAGAAAATCGTTTTCCCAGCTTCTGTGTACCTAAACACAGTATTTCTTTGCTTGAAATGATAATGGGCTCATAATTATGAGATGTTTTGTAATGGTAAACTGACTGTCAGAAATAGCTTACGTGTATTTTTTGGTTGGCAAGAAGAAAAACAGCTTTTCTGCGAAAGTGCTCTCCCTAAATGTGAGCACCTGGCTGGATACACAGACCAGACCCAGATGACCATGGATGTCTTTAAAAGTAATTTACTTGACTGACAGTTGATAGTACTTCTCTCAGTGGGATGTTAAAAAGGTAGGAACCTGCCCTGTCATCTTAACCATGAAAACAAATTGAAAGCTGTTCTTCCAGTTAAAGAATATCAAGTTGACTGAAAGATCTGGGTAGTCCTTCTGTTTTGGGTGTTTTTATTAAAAGGTTCTGGGTTCACTTGGCAGTAAGGATATATCAAGTTATATAAAAGTAAAAGACTTCTTGTAACTTCTTCTACTGAGATCCACAAATACTTTTCTTAGTTTTTAGCAGCTTGCTGAGAGAATTCTCTGGTCATGCGGCCACACAGGGCTTTGAAACTTGGATTAACCTCTAAACTAAGTATTTAGGCTGTTCTTTTCTCTTACAACAGCCGTAATCACCAGCGGAACTCAAATGAACATCCAACAGGATGTTAAAGGAAATAATTACTGGAAATTATTACTAATGGTTGCTCTTGCCTTTTCTGGAAGTCTTTGTTCTCTTCCCGGGCTGGGAGCTAAGTATTCTGACTTTACCACTTAGAACCTTGACTGAAATTTTGGTCAAAGGAGAGAGCTGGAGGCAAGGGGGTACCAAACTCTACAGTGTCTGCCCTGATTTCCTTGCTTTCTCCTCTGCTAACTAAATTGCCAGGCTAAATTTTAGGATGCACCAAAGTTTCTTTATTAGCTTCAAGTTAATTTAAAAATACATCTAAATTGGTACTGTGGTTTTTACATTCCTTCTTTGCATTACTTACTGAAGTTTCAGTAAAGCTGTCAAACTTTGGCTTTGCTCAGTGGTGTCACAGAGGTGTAACAGGCAAAGGCTCGACAAAAGTGTGCTGCTGGAGAGGCTGGGGATTTTGACTCCCTGTTGGCAGCAAGGAACCACACCAAGTCACCACTGTCAGTAATTAGTGACCAGAACTAGTTCCTTAGGATGTGTTTAGAAATCCCCACTGAAGCTGCTGTAGGTTCAGTTCATGTTAAAATCACATCAGTTCCTGGAAGCTTGGCTTCAGGCACCTGTTTTTAACTCATGCCCCACTTCGTTCTTGGTTCATAAAATACAAGTGTATGTTCTGACTGCTCAGTAGTTACTGTGACATAAACTGTCACTGTGAGGCTTCAAATTATTTGATATTCTAATCAAATTGATTTATTGTGGTTTGGCTTTTTTTAAGTTGATGGTACAGGCTATAGGCAGACTCCAAAACACTTGTTTGGTTCATGTTTGGAGGACTGGACTGGGAATGTTTTAACGTGAAAAATCTTTTGGTCTGTTTTTACAAAATAATATGCTCCCTGGCAATTTGATTCTGTACCCAGATATAAAGCCACAAAGCTATGAAAACTGCAGACTCATGATTGACAAAATAATTGAATTTCTCATCTGTTGAGTTCCTGCTTTTTCTTGCCTCAAAAGACCATGCGTTGTTCCACTCTTGGACACAGCTGTACTCGTCCCTGTTCTATATTCCCCTACTCTGTGCCCTGCTGTGTTAGATGAGCTCAGTCCTGTCTGGGGGCTCCAGACAGTCAGCACTCCTAGAGGCAGTGCAAGCTTTGTCAGATCCAGTGACTAGTGCCAGATACTTGAAAGGAGGGTGCCAGAAAGCAAGCAGCAGAAAACTGTGGGACATTTTTACTGAGGGAGTGGGGGTTTGGCTCTTGTCAGCTGTTAATGTTATGAAGCATGAGAGTTTTTCTTACAACTGCTGTTCATTTTTAATGTTTCTTGTACGATATTTTTCTTATCATTAAATGTAAATGCCCTTGTAAATAAATATTTTCTGTCAATGAAAAGCAAGTGTGTTGCTGCTTTCGAAGTAGGCTGGCTAATTTTTTAACAGAAAAGAACTTCTAGTCCCAGCCACTTTACAGGTAATGTAACCAGCAAAAAAAAAAAAATCGTTCCACCTTTTGCAATTAAAAAAACTCCCTTTTCATTCTCTGATAAGTACATGCAAAGAAATCATAAATAAAATGCAGTGAGAATTTTAGTAGATAACTGTGCCTCAGTGCAAAGTAGAATCCAGTTTGAGTTTCATAAATAATTTAACTGTGAGGAAAACCTGTCTTTGTCCTTGAATTCTGCTGCATTACTGCTAAGCACTCGCATTTCTATTTGGAATAAGAAGGTGTTGGAAGTTTTAATGTGGTATATCGTCTCTTTTGACACTTTCTGCCCTTTTTCCCTGTCATTTCTCCTGAGCTAGCTCTGAGCTTTCTAATGGCTTTTTTTGGAAGATTAGTAATGACTTTTGAAGTAGAAATAATGACTGCTGTATTGCAGTAAAGCATTGTGCTGCATCTAAAGCATCATCACATAGGTGATCTCTCTGTGACAGAGCTGCTCTGAACGATATAAATAGGGAATTAAGTGCATAAAATTGGTGGTAAGTTAAAATATCTGGATGCTGATTAAGCAAAATTAGTGACATTTTAGTAATATTTTTACATACTAAAATAACTTACTGTTGATAATTATCTGTGGTCAATCTAGAGATGACATAACTGTGTCTTATGATTAGAAACTGTGGAACATGCATATTTAGTTGATTTTTTTTTTTTTTTGTTCTCACTAAGAGAATGTTAAACAGCTCTTGACATGTTACAGATGCTGGTATCAGTCAGACTTACTTTGTCCTGATATGTTTTACAGCATAAATAACCTGATTAGGTATAGGTAGTGATAATGCTCAAAAATAAGTTCAGGAGTTAGAGAAAAGAAAATATGTCTAAAGGGATCTTTAGAGTGTTTGTAGACTCTAGCATGAACATACTCAATGATTAAAAAACATGGACCTGACACCACAGATCTAAACCAGCAAGCATCTTCAGTGGTGCAATTTTTGCTTCTGTTCAAAACAGTTCATTTCAGCTTTGGGAGTTGCTCAGCTTCAGTGGATTGAAGAATTTAAACAATCCCTCTAAGTTTAACATGTGTGTAGCTAAAAACTTAACCCTTCATGACCAGTTCCCAGGGAGGCTGGAACTCAGCTGCTTTTCTTCCCCTTGCTAAAAGCAAGCCCTTACAGAAGATACTGTCATTGAATTTCCACAGATGGAAAGAATTCAGATCACTCCTTGCCTTTACTGGTAATTACATGTTATGTAACAACTCTTATTCATTATTCTGTACCGTGCATTTACCATTACCAAGCTGTGCAAACACACAATCAGCATTAAATTTGAACTTTTTTTGCCAGTTCATTAGGGTTTTGTAGAATTCAAACTGTTCACTGGTTGGTATAAGTTTGGGACTAGTGCATACAGATTCTAAACTCAGTTATGGAAACACTGATTAGCTGTTCTGGGTAATCTTGGGGAAAGTAATTTGTTTACCCACACCTGTTTCACTTGTGTTTAGTGATTATTATTATTATTTCTTAACCTCCTGGTTTCACAGATTATAAACTGTCCTGTTACAAGAGCTTTTGTCTGGGAAGAAATTGTGATTATAGAAGTGTAAAAAAAAATTATTTGTAAATTTTTAAACAAAGATGAATTATGTCCCATTCTGTTGCTGGATTAGTGGAATACTAAGGATCTAGAAGACATCCCTTGTAGGTAGATTAAAACTAGCAGTCTCTGCTGTCTCTCTAGATAACAAGTTTAATAAACAAGAAGAGAGCTAGACTGAGCAAACAAAGGACAGCAAAACTGGTGTTTGTGGTACAAAAGTCTGAAAGTATGGTGGGAGGTGTTATTCTTAATCCAGTGCAGACTGAAAGGAGCTTTTCCCTTAATTTATTATGCACCAACCTCCCACATTATGCTAAAAAGCACAAGCTGGCTGTTTATCTGTAGGGGGAGGGTTTCTATGGTATTCATTCTTGGAGTGGAGAAGAGGAAGTGCAAGAGCTCCTAGGACACCTCTTGGATGGGGACAGTTCACATAACTTGATAGGGCAAAGAACAGTAAATTACTGGAATTAAATATCAGCCTACCCTTACTGCTGACCTGATCAGTGGGACCAAGACAGTACCCAGGTTCTTTCAGGTGTGGGGTATTCAGCTCCTAAGTGAAGGAAGCAGGGGATTGCTGGGCAGTGGGTAACTGCCAGGTAACATTTTAAAAGCCTTCCATAAAAATGGAACAGGCAAAATAATGCAATTTGCCTAACAGGTTGGAAGCAAATAGTAAATTCTAAGGGAATTATGTAGAAAACTTAGAATTCCTTTCTCCTAACATGGTTGTTTCCATTACCTTTGACTTGCAGGTCTCTTTTCTGTCCCTTCTTCCTTGCCCTCTCTTTTTTGGGGGTGGAGAACCTTAGCTTAGTTGTTGTAAGACCTAATGCTTCTTCGCAGATCCCTTGGAAATAACCCTGTGCAAAGGCCCTGCTCTTTGGGAGGTGTGGTGTTGTTTTGGGGACACAGAGGACAGGAAGGTGAATGTCAGTGTGTGGTGACAAAAAGGCTTCGATCTGACCAGGTCAGGTGGGGGATACACAACTCTGTTTGCTCCTCACTTAAAACAGCATAAGAAAACCACGTGTCTTAAAAAAAATAAATCCAAACAAATAGAATTCTAAATGAGAAACAGTATCATTGCAGTTAAATGGTTATGTTAATTCTTTAAAATATAAATAGTTATAAATATCCATTTTCATTGGAACATGGGTGTTAAAATGTAAAGATGCCTTAAGGCTGGCATGTTAGTATGTTTGTATACATTCACATAATTGCTGAGAAGGATCTAGAAATTTTCCAATATCATCTATAAAATCCTCTTTGAATTTATGTGCATTCAGAATGGGGCACATTCCATGGGGAAAGAATACAAAACAGAAAAGTTAAACTACAGCAATAAACCTGATATATCTATAATTGCTATACACAGTTGCAATATAAAATAGATGGATATCTTATAGACTGTAATGTAGAGACAGTGATTCAAACAAACTTTTTTATGCTGTAAGCTGTATTCAGAAAGTCATAAATGCAGAAATTAGTGTGAGGAGGGGGGAAAAAATCATGTCCTTAATTTATGTGTACTTTTTCAGACTTCTGACATACTTTATTTGATCAAATACCATTACACATAATCGTATTATGGCTTGTTATGCCTTTCACTAGCCAGGGTTTCTGTTAAGTGTCTTTTAAAGAAAACCCTTCAAAGAAATTGGCTAGAAGTGCTAACAATCAGTATTTTAATTAAGAGGATTGTGACTAAGGGCACTCCAAACATTTATTATGCATGTGAAAGGTAATAGTAGGGAACTACTTCTGTATCCGAGCTTTTTAAAGGTGCTACATATGCCTGCCTTTGTTTTTCTGCAAATTTTTTAAATGGTTGGAAAAAGTTGTAGTAAATAAAACCGACCAGTATTAGTTATATAGGTTTATGCTCAGACATTCACTCATGATTTTAAATGAATTGAGTTTCTCAAAAATCTTTGCCTTCAGTCTTTCATTGGAGTTGGTTTATGGGCCTTCCATTGCCACAACTCCTACACAATTCACACATTGCAATTCATTTATCCATAAAGCATCCCTATAAGCCAGGGAATTGTTAATAAGGTCTGTGCAAAGGAGCAGGAGTTGTTCAGAGAGGAATTCTCTGTGAACCCTGGAGCTCCGATCAGAGAGGCAGACGTGTGTGTGACTGTTGAAATTACTGAGCAAAAGCTGTTGTCAGTAAACAGGGAATGTAAACCGCAGAGATTTGCATGAATTAAGGTTTTGTGAGCTTGGCGTTAGGGGACAAGGCGGTTTTGTACCAGAGGAGGGGCTGATTCCCAACACTAAGAACTGAAAACAACTGAAATAAAATCTATGAGGTAGCTTTTTCTCTGGAACAGTATTTTAAATGTATTTTCTGGATCATGTGTCTCATTACAGATAGTAGTGTGCGCATCTCTCAGCAGAAAGAAGGAAAAGCAATATACAATGTCAGTTGCTTCAATTTTAAAAGAAATTAAGAAAGGTCTGATTAGATGATGCTATTGAGTTATTTTGGTTATGTAAATGTTCTGAGTTAGTTCGTCCCTTGGGAATAGTTTATTTAAAGCATATTTGTTGTAGGGAAAAATTTATTTTCTCTTGAGAAAGCTTCCTTGCATTAGGAACCTAAAGCTAAGTGTGTGATAATCCCATTTGTGCAGAGCTTTGGCTGAGATGGCTCTGTTGAGGGCAGGATACATCACTGGTTAGATTACAAAGGAGGCTCCCAGTTTTCCCCTCTGCTGCCATAATCCAGAGTACACTCGTTAAAAGAATTCTTCTGCAGGAAGTGCCAGTTACCTGTTTAATCATACAAAGATTATAATGATTATGTTTTTAAATATTACAAGTTTCTTCTGATCCGCATGGGCAATATTAATGTGCTGATAGCCAAAAGCCTTTTGATAAGTACCCAATGGTTTATCTGCTGTGGTTACAAGTTCTGGGTGTCCTGGCATCTTCTCCTGCCTCTCAGCTCTGGGCCCATCTCAGAAGCCCATCAGCCCAGTGCTGTCTGTCACTGCCTCTCCCTTTTGAAGACTTCAAAAGGGTGGGTGTTTCAATTGCTCTGTTTAAGATTGCCCATTGTAAACCTTATTTTTCTTAGGGTACATATTTGTATTTGGGCTGGCTTAACTCAAGAAGAGCCTAAACCAGAGCCTTGCACAGGATGAGCTATCACCCAGAGATGGCCTTTCACCAGCGTCACTTGTTTTCTGGATGCAGTCTTTTCCATCAAGCAGAGTTAGCCCTATGTCTCCCTGTGCTTTTCTATTGCTCATTGTCCTTATTTCAGGAGCAACAATGCCAATGTCATTCCACTCCGTGTGGGTAGGGGGTTTTATAGTTTTGCTGGGCTTTGTTTATTTCATATCTATATGATGGTACTCAAGTATTCTAGTCTGAACACATTTTCATACAGTTCAACCAAGTATTAACTTTAATGGAGTGTTTTCCTATAGGGGCCTTGAATTAAAATCTGTCTTTCCCTGGGGACTGCATGATAGCAACTACCTGCAGAATATCCTTAGCTGGAAGTTTGCAAGCATGAATTCCCCTCCACTGTGGAGGAAGAGCACTTTCTCCCTTACTCCTGGCTGAATTGTTGCTTCCAAATAAACACTGGGAAGCAAGATTTGTTCAGCATTCAGCTTCATGTTTTTGTCGAGAGATTTAGTCAGAGCAAATGCAGACAGACAGTGCCTGTCACTTCTTTCTGCACTAGAAAAGCCAGAGAGAAAGGAAACACTTCATCTCAGAGTGCCTCTCTGTTGGTAGCCCAGACCCCCAGAGCACACTGATGGTCTTGGAAACTTGAGGATCTTGCTCTTCCCTGAAACCTCACATATTCCAAAGACAATTCTGCCTGCTGTGGCTGGGAAGGAGTTGGGTTCCTTCATCTATATTGTCAGTCAGTTCTTAAAGTTGTTCCCATATCCCACCAAGGCTGGATTCATTTCTTCTTTGGTCAAGAACCTCTTCCCTGTCTGTCCTTTCCTCCAGAGAGGAGTCACTTGAGAATGTCTTGAGAATGCACTCTGTGTGTTATCAGTTTGCTTCTATTTTAAGATACGAGTATATTGCTTATTCTGATGCCGAAAGATTTTTGCTTTTTATATATTTTTCATATATTTTTAGCTCTGTAGACTATCATTGTGTAATTGTATAGTTTCTTAGTAGCATTCAGTGCTTTTCCAGTACTTTGTTAGACAGACACATTGCTGGAATCCCATTCTAATCTCACTCCTTCAGTGAACCAAGGCCATTCTTCTTCTTCCCCATGTATGTGGACATAAAAAATGTGGGGCTAGGAGAAAGGGGGGGGACTTCAGTAGGAGGTCAAACCAGGGGGGAATTACTTCCTTAACTGTACTTCTAATTGGGGATTCTTGTCAATTATGCTAATTTGCTAAACTTATAAAAGTGCCGTAGCCCTATATCACACGTGCATTCTGCTGTGCATTTTGCCAAAAGTGCACCTGAAGGATCCTTCAATAAACAGTAACTGCTTTTATCCTTTTAATCTTTGGCTTGTGATTTCAGGGCTCATAAAGGCATCAATTCTAATTTGATTTTTCTGTGGCCTCAGGAAAATTTCAGCTGATACTTATTTTTAAGATCTTGTCAAAGTGAGATATGTATTAAGACAGCTTGTGCTGCTTAAATTTACATACTCCACTGTGTAGCAGAGCACTGTGTGGGAGCTGTGTGACTTGAGGGGAATCCTTAGTCTTTCCTGGAGTTATGCTCCCATTCTTCCATGCAGTTTATGACTTCAGTGCCTTTGTGTTGCAGGCAGACCCTCCTTTCTCAAATTGCTTTTTTATTTGGTTACTGCATGCTGCCTCGTTTTCTGGGATGGACTATTACTGTTGGTCCTCCCTTGAAGTGGGCTGATGTGGAGAGAGATTGGAGAAAGAAATTGTTGTTTGTTATTTCTTCTCTGAATTCCTCTAGTTAACCTCAGAAACCTCATTTTGTCATGCAGCAGGAACAGGCTTTTTTTTAATGGATTTTAGCTCATCTGAACAGCACTGATTCTCTCTCAAGGTCAGTCAATTTAAAAGGAAATTCTATCACTGGGTTTTTCTCTGCTAACTCTTAAGCATTGGGAAAACCTGAATCCCTGTAAACTGATAAGAGGTCACATCTCATAAGGTTTCTTTTCATCATATACTAATTTAGTTTTGAGATCCATTATTTAATTTCTTTGCTTATTTTCTGACAGGACAGCAAAAGGATGTACTGATAAGATAGGAACAAATAGGTATTTGCTTTATATTTCTACAGTTTTTCACTGAAAGTGAAGTGTCACAGAGTCATTTTACCTCACCACCTCCATATAAATGCTTCATCAGTGTTACATTTAAAATACTGTGAAGTTGTATAGGGCCAAAGCCTAAAGAAAAGTACCAATTTAAACAGAAACTTCTTAGATAATTTTTCCAGTGAGCTTGATTTGAGGGTGTAATCTGAGGAGAAAATGCTCCCATTAATCAGTGGGAGGGAAGGCAAGCTGAACAATTTGGAAGAGATTTTATTTAGTTTATGTTTTGTAACCTGTGCTCTGTGATGTTTTTCATTCAGTTTTACATTAGCTATAAGGTGTGCATCCTGTGATTTTTCAGTGTCTTTTCGGTGTCTGTGAAATCTCAGAATGGACATTTTTTATCTTCTTAACAGGCCATGGAGCAGATGTGAAATGTGTTGACTGGCATCCAACAAAGGGATTAGTTGTTTCAGGAAGTAAAGATAGCCAACAGCCTATCAAGTTCTGGGATCCAAAGACTGGCCAGAGCCTTGCCACACTGTAAGTTCTTACCCACAGACTTTTGATTTGCTCAAATATAAGCTAACTTTATAAAATATTTTTTTCTTAATTCCCGTCTTAGCTCTTTTCCTCACAACTTTTCAGCCATACGCAGTTGCTTCAGACATCAAGCTAGGGCTTTAGCTGTGCCAGAAAATCTAGAGGTCAGATGAAGACAAGTCTGTACCTGGAAAATTGAGACTTTAATATTCCTTATTTAAATTTACTTTGTCCTTCTTCGCAGACAATCTAGTCACACAGTGCTCCTTCAGACTGAGATACAGAAAAACAAATGAGATGTTTCATCTGGCTGATGAAAACTTTCTTATGCTGCAGTAGAAACATGCAGAGTAACTGGATACTGTCTCAGTGAGTGCTACCAGTTGCTCTGCAGTACAGAAGACCAGGATCAAAGCATAGGGCCTTTGCACAGAAAGCCCCAGTGTTCTGCTCTAGTAGCCTGAAGTGCTTTGTTATTGACCTGAATATTTGTGACTGGCAAATGCCACGTTTTTATCTGTGTCTGAGAAATCAGTTTCAGGACAAACAGTCTCTTTCTGTTTCCCTCTGCTTGCAGACATGCTCATAAAAACACAGTGATGGAGGTGAAACTGAATCTCAATGGCAACTGGCTGCTGACAGCTTCTCGTGACCATCTCTGTAAGCTCTTTGACATCCGGAACCTGAAAGAAGAACTTCAGGTCTTCAGGGGTCATAAGAAAGAGGCCACAGGTCAGAATTTGTTTTGTTGTGTAGATTGTTATTATTAAGCTTAGATTAAAAATTAAAAATACTTCCATTTGTGAGAAGTCCTAGCATTCTACCTCCTGATCGTGGCTTACTGTGTGTTTCAGCTGTGGCCTGGCATCCTGTTCACGAAGGGCTGTTTGCCAGTGGAGGATCTGATGGGTCCTTGTTGTTCTGGCATGTTGGGTATGTGGCATTTTCATCAGCACGTTGGAAAGATGTTGGTCAGCTGTGCAAGCTGTTACAGTAAACACAAAATACCTCTTTTCTGCTTTGGGTCCATATTTAACCTGCATATTTCTGATCGTTTTTCTCATTACCTGAGGAATTTGTTAATATGGCTCATTGATGAAGATGTTTTCCTGTAGAAATGGGCTTTAAAGGGTACAACTTGCTTGCACAAAACCAGCCATGTGTTGAGATGGTGATGAATGCTTGAAACTCCTAGTTTCTTAAAGCTTGTTTTGAGGTGCTGTAATTATTTTGGTTTTAAATGTACACTTAAAAATTCCTACGTTATTGAACTGCCTGGGAGAAGCCACTGGGAACAATCAGTTCACCCAATAGAAAAATGACAGAGGCTTAAGTTTGACAAAATATGGGGTAGAGGATGAACAACAACTGAATAACAAAAACTTTCTATTGTAGCTCTAGGAGATATTCAGCTGTGTATGATTAATTTTTTTTATTTTTTAATGCATCAGGGTTGAGAAGGAGGTTGGTGGAATGGAAATGGCCCATGAAGGAATGATCTGGAGTCTGGCATGGCATCCCCTCGGACATATTCTCTGTTCAGGCTCAAATGATCACACCAGGTAATTTAATGTATTTAAAGAGAAGGTCCAAGGGAATGTATGTGCTTTTAGAAACTAGAACAGTGCTTGGCATCGGTGAATAAATAGATTGGGATGGTTCTGTTAAACAACCAGTGGCCAAAGCAGACACACAACTTATGTTAATAGGAAGCACTAAGTGGCACTGACATTTCGTATTAGAAGGTAGAATCTGACCTCTTGTAACAAGTATTACAATTTTGGTTTGTGGGAGCTTTTAAATCCACTTAAGAAATAGTTAAAAAAAGAATTCTCGTTGTTTCTTGCTGAAGAAATACTCCTATCTCCACAGCAATTTTTCCTGTAGATCATCTGCTGGTCATGTCTTTTCACATTGCAGACACGTTCAGAGGCTGCAGTTTGTGTATTTAGGTTGGACATGCTATAAACATAGTGCATTTTATAAATGCAGTACATTCTTGTAGGGGCATTGTATAATTAGTGTATAATGAGAATATTCTTGAGCAAGAAGGTTTTGGAATGGACTAGAAATTTTTTTTTCAGGGTCTGATGTTGATGCCTTGTACTTACACCCATTAAACTTTGAAGTATTTTCTGACTTGTAACTGTGTAATTCATTACATTCAATACTTGTTGGGGTTTTTATTTTTGGCTTGAAACCCATGCCCTGTGTTCAGATTTAGAGCTGAACTTGATTTACTAAGAGTTGAATCCTTATATAATCAAGATACTAAAAATCAGATAACTGATTAGATTAAAAGTTGTTAGTGCTCTTGACCCTTCGATGAGATCGTATAACTTCCTTTTGACAGCAAGTTTTGGACTAGAAATCGGCCTGGAGATAAAATGCGAGATCGTTACAACTTGAACCTGCTGCCTGGGATGTCAGAGGATGGTGTGGAATATGGTAAGGCACTTTTCCTCAATATGGAAGGAAGAGCATTGGGGTCAGGAACAGTTCTGGGTCATTAGGTGACACTTCTGGGTAAGGTGAGGAAGCAGAATTATAGCATTGGGAACCACTTGGGCAAAAATTGCTTTTTCTAAGGATGATTTTACTCTCTGTGTTATCAGTGATCATCATTCCAACAACGGGTTTTCTTCTGTTTCCACAGCTCCAGGAGGTAAGACCTGCTCTGTCAGTCACAGGAACGAGGTTTGGCTCTCTCTCTGGCAACATCTCCAGTTTACTTTTCTTCCTGAAAACTTCATCTGTCTTCAAGGCTTCCCACAGTCCTGAACTGCAACAGGAAAAGCTTTCAAATTATTGAATTCTACTAAAACCTTTAAACCTTACTCCCCTCTTAAGGATTTATCTCAACTATTTTAGGCTGCTCAGGATTGCCCAGCTCAATGGTGTGCCTCAGCCACCTGTAGTTGCATCTGTTTCTTCAAATTTTTGATTATTTGCTTTTCTGGGGGGAGGGGAGATTAAAATGCAGCACTTTAGTACAATTTAAGTTTTAAAATCTATAGATCCGTTATAACAAAAATGGGACTGGTTATGGATTATTATTTATTTTCTGAGCTTTTACCCTAAATATAACTTTCCTGAAAGGGCATAGTTTCTGACCTTTTGGGGTGTATTTATGAATCTGAACTTGCAGTTCTTTTAATATCCTGTAAATCAGGTATGAAATTAAATTGTGACCTACTAGTTGTAAAATATGTATTTACTATTGGAATATGGTACTAATGGTTAAAGCATGTGAGAATCCAAAGGGATAAAATAGTAATGTAAAGAAAAATTCTCCTAGTATCAATATTTACTGTTTTTTTCTTTAGATGATCTGGAGCCCAACAGCCTGGCAGTTATTCCTGGGATGGGAATACCTGAACAATTGAAAATAGCCATGGAGCAGGAGCAGATGGGTAAGTAATAGCTATGGGGAAGCATTCTCCTGAGCAATCCAGATACTGTGTGGCTTCTTTTTCATTCTTTTCATACTCTTTGGGAGCACAGATGCTCTTTTCTAAAGTTCTGTGTTGTGCATATTTGCCATGTAAAGAAATAGGAGGTGAAAACCTCTGTGAAAAAAATAAAGGATCTTTCTGTAAGCCTGCATTGCTCTGACTGTTTGTTTCCCTGGTGCCAAAGGGAAAGATGAGTCCAATGACATTGAAATGACAATCCCCGGACTGGACTGGGGAATGGAGGAAGTAATGCAAAAGGACCAAAAGAAAGTGCCACAGAAAAAAGTTCCCTATGCAAAACCAATACCAGCACAGTTTCAGCAGGTAAGTACCTGATAGACAGGGAACAGAACAACCTGTTCTTTTCTCAACTTCAAAAAGTGTGTGTCTTTTGAAATGTTTGGATTTTCAGTATTAGCTCTTCTGTGTCAACACCCAGTGCAATTTACCACAATAGCTAGTTTAATTACTATTTAAACATAAAATATTTGGTTAAATACCTTCTGTCTTGTATCTGTACCTGTGAAGAAGTTATAAGACATGGAAGTTTTATTCAGCATTGTTTTTACTTCCAAGTATCCATACTGCAAAATGTTTCAGCATATCCTTTTGTCATTGCAGCAAAGTGTTGCACACATGTTGTTCTGCAGAATTAATCTTGTGTTTCCTAATCGTTATAGGCATGGATGCAAAATAAAGTTCCTTTGCCTCCCCCACCTGAGCCATTGAATGATAGAAAGGAGGATATTAAGCTGGAGGAGAAAAAGAAATCACAGGCAGAGATTGAGCAGGAAATGGCAGCACTTCAGTACACAAACCCACAACTCTTGGAGGTATGTGTGGAAACACAGTTATTAAGTTTGCTTTAGTCCCTTCTGTGATAGATTTGGACTTCAGCACTAAAGTGAGCAGCTTCCTGCAGCAGTTTCACCTGTTTGGCTGTTTTCCCCTTTTCACAAAAAGACATCTAATTGACCAGGATATTGCACTTAATGTGTGATGATGTGAAACCCTCAGTGAGGCCCCCACATCGGTTTACCTGTACTGGTCTGTGGGTCTCTTCAGTAAGTAATTTCTCATTCATTAGTTATTTCTGCTAATTACAAGAAAAGCATTCTTAAACTCCCGTGAAATGGGATGACTGCTGCTGATTTTTAGTTGTAACTTCTGTGCTTAGTTGATTTTCTGGGTCTCTTTTTCGGACAGCAATTGAAGATTGAGAGACTTGCACAAAAGCAAGCTGAGCAAGTGCAGCCACCGCCCCCAGGAGGATCTCTTCATGGACCTCAGCCTTTCCCAGGGCAAGGCCCAATGTCACAGATGCCTCAAGGGTTTCAGCAGCCCCTTCCACCTCAGCAGATGCCAATGAATATGCCTCAGATGGGACCTCCTGGTCCACAAGGACAGTTCAGACCTCCGGGACCCCAAGGACAAATGGGACCTCAAGGTCCATTACACCAAGGAGCTGGAGGTCCACAAGGGTTCATGGGACCACAAGGACCTCCAGGCCCCCAAGGGCCTCCACAAGGAATGCCACGGCCTCAGGATTTACATGGACATCAAGGAATGCAGAGACATCCGGGCCCTCATGGGCCAATGGGGCCCCCAGGCCCACAGGGTAATGCTGGCCCACAGGGACACTTGGGACCGCAGGGCCTGCCTGGCTCTCAGACTCATTTAGGACCACAGGGCCCACCTGGCCCACAAGGTCACTTGGGTCCTCAGGGTCCCCCTGGAGGTCAAGGAATGCAGGGGCCACCTGGTCCACGAGGAATGCAAGGACCCCTTCCTCACGGCATGCAAGGAGCTCCGGGATCTCAAGGGATGCAGGGGCCTATATCTCAAGGGCCTTTGATGGGACTTAATCCAAGAGGGATGCAGGGTCCACCAGGACCCAGAGATAACCAGGGACCTAATCCACAAGGGATGATGATGGGTCATCCACAAGAAATGAGAGGTCCTCATATGCAAAGTGGTTTACTAGGACATGGCCCCCAGGAGATGCGAGGCCTTCAGGGCCCCCCGCCTCAAGGTTCGATGCTGGGACCGCCACAAGAAATGCGTGGGCCACCTGGTCCACAGGGCCAGCAGGGACCTCCACAGGGCTCACTGGTGGGGCCTCAAGGAAACATGCAAGGACCTCAGGGACAGCCGAACCCTTCGAGGGGGCCGCACCCTTCCCAGGGCCCCCTGCCCTTCCAGCAGCAGAAAACGCCTCTGTTGGGTGACGGGCCTCGTCCCCCGTTCAATCAGGTACGTGGGGGTCTTTGGAACAAGGGCAGTTTTCAGAATGTGGGAATGGTGACTGTCGTGCAGTAGGAATGCACAGCAGGAGCTGAGAGAACGGAGGTTGGGTATTCCTTGCAGGACTGAAGCCTCAGGAAAACTGAAGTGATAATAAAAAGGATTCTGTGGCTTGGAAACAGCAAGGGGCAGGAGGATTGGAAATAGGTGATCTTTAAGATCACTTCCAGCCCAAACTATTCATGATTCTATGACAGGTAACTGTAGAAAAGGGATTATTGGGAATACTAGTACAGAAACCAGTCAGCTATGAAAATCTATAGGAAAAACTTTTTTTTTTTCTTATTAATTTAAAGACGCTGAACTTCCTTAGGAGGGGTATTTCCTGGCAATTCAATTAAAGTTGAATTAAAAGAAACTGAACATAAGAAAAGTCATATGTATTAATTAAAGCAAGGTATTGCTAACTCTCAGTTGTCCAGAGCAGTGAATCTGAACTATGGGATGAATTTACCATAGGTGCTGACACACCTGGAATCAGCTTAGGTCTGGTTGCACTTAACAGTTGACTCTAAGTGCAGAGGAATACAGAGGGACACAGCACTTTCCATTTTCTGCTCTGCTACACATCACACAGAGCTCTCTGTGGTTATTGCCTCTCGTAAGTTCCTAGCTGGATAGCACCAGTTCTGTACTTTGTCTCAATTGTCTTCAGTTCTAGGTGAATTTCGAAAGGGAAGTTTGGAAAAAAAAATCTATTTGGTTGAAAAAACAAAAAAAAAGTGTGGTGTTTTTTGACCAGAATTGTCTCTTTTAGATCTGCACTCAATAGTTTCAGTCAAAGCTTTAGGCATGTAGAGTACTTAGTGTGTAGTCCAGTACCAATCACAATGAGGAACTGAATATTCAAGTGAGTTTTAGCTCAGGGATTCCTTTTCAGATTGAAGCCGAGTAGCCCACAAGTTGTAGGTTTATTTGAATACTTTTTCCTTACAAATCAATAATTCAGTCATTCCCTCCAGAAGGCTGTTATGGTGCCACTATTGCTGAGATTTCGAAAGTACCCAAATTACACAAACGATTGTTCATTCCACAACTATATAACTTAAACCAGCAGAGTTGTTTCCTATTGCTATCCCAAGGAGACTCATTTTTCTTTGATAATAATTACCACGTTTGTGGAGGGCTGTCCTTGTCTGCCCTTGCCACTGACACTGTTTGGAATTCAGTAGGGTGCTTTTGGCAGGTGGCTGGATATTTTTGATGAATACTGCTATCTTAAAGGCTTTTACAAATACTAAAAAAATTATATAGTGAAGTATTTTAGACCATTATTTTTCCTTGTGCACCTTTAGTATGGTAATGGCTTTCAAAAATTAACATATTTTATAATTCATAATATCAGGTTTTGCTCCATTTTTCTGCTTTGTAATATGAATATAGCAGCAGTTCCTGTTTAAAAAGGCCCCATCTGTGATTTTTTTTTTGAACAATAGACTTTAGTTTGGTTTGTGTTCTAGATTTGGCTTTCTTCTTCTGTAAACTTGTACAAATCACTTGTCATCCTTTTCAGTAGCAGAAGTGTGCAAATATCTGCTTTATCAAGGGCTTGTGGCATGAACACAGAACATTTATACATAATTGTAAGGGTTAATCTCCATATAAGATGTCATTGTTACCTGCACTGGCTCTTCACTGGAAGCAGAGGTTTGCTTGGATGCACAAGGGCATTTGCAGCTTTTAGTAAAGTGCCTCTTTCTAAACTCTGCATATTTTCCAGTTCAAGCCCAGTCTGAGGCCTGGAATAAATTTTGAAACAAAAATCCCATGAAAATGGAGAGTTAAGGCTCTGTGTTCCCAGCTTGGCAAAGCATGGTTTGTTTATAGTAAAGGTTTCTGCTAATGAGAGTTATTTACAGAGTGCTAAAAACTGCTGCTTTGGTTAAACGCTTCCAAAAATGGAAGAAGTTCCATAAAATTAATTTTAAGTAAGCATCTGGTAAATATATGGGAAATCCTGGAACTCCAGCAAGGTTTTGGTCAGGAACAACAGAATCACTGTGATAGCTGGCTCTTACCTAGTCAGAGGATGGATTTGTTCTGGACTCAAGTCAACATTCCATCACTAGGAAAGTATTTTTTGGAATTTTTGGGGATTTTTAATGGGCATTACGCCAGATCTTTTATTTTGCTTATTTTTCCAACATTCTTACAAAATTACTCAATGCAAATATGATGTTTGTAGTATATATTTGTGTGCTTTCTTGTGTTTATCACCTACATTGTAGTTGAATATAAATTTTTAATTTAAAACAATATTTCAAGATATGATGGGAAAAATGCACAAATAAACTTCCTGCTTCTCTGCAACCAGGAAAAAAAAAAAGGTAGCATTTCTCCAAAATAAACTTAGAGCATTAAAAATATTTAACTTTGATTCCTGGAGAAATTAAGCAGTGTAACTATGACCCAGTGGTGTGCTGGAGTACAAGTCTTTAGGTATTTCCAGTCTGTCTGCAGTCTGGAAGGGTTTTAAAAAGTCAGTGTGAAGGCCAAGTATAAATCTTGCATACTAGACATGTCTAGGAAAAAATTCCATGTTTAGGGGTTTCTATTTCTAGTAGAGGTTTGGGGGAGATTTGGTTTTTTGGTCATGTCAGCATAAGAAGGTTTTGTATAGCAATCCTGCAAGTTTCAGCTCTGTCTGGTTCATAGTTTTATTGTTGGATTTTATAGCTCCAGTGTAAATTCTGTACATGCCCCTTTTCAGTTCCATCAAGCACAAACCCCAAATGATGACTTTTGTCAGGCCTGTGCTGTTTAAAGGCAGAATCAGACCATCATCCGAACACCGTTTTCCATCCACAGCAGGTCCAGTGTAAATTTGGTACCTGTAGAAATCTTTCATGAGTCTGTGACAGCAGCTGAATTTAAAGAGCATTATTTCATCCTTCAAAATTCACCAAAAAAAAAAAAAAAAGAGAAGAAATACCAAAGGACACTTACATACTTTATTTTTTTCTTTGGGATCACATAAAGCACACAAACCTCTGCCCACTCTGCTGCCTCTGCTTGAGGAAGGAGCTGCCTGTGGCTCCTGCCTTGAGCCCTGTCAGTGCTGAAAACTCCCTTCACTTGTTTCTTGGTGCTTAGCCAGGAGTTAGCACTTTTTTCTTAATCCTAAAATGAAGAAAAATGGACTTTGCCATCACATTAAAAATGCAACTCATGTATTTCCATGTTAACAACTTACAGAGGTTTAGAGAAGAGGTTCTCTTACCGCCCTGTTGCTGTCCCCCATCCCAACATTCTTGATTCTTATTTTTGTATATATACTTTCTCTTTTTTGTTCATTTCCCAACGAAGTCTTTGGTCTGCGAAGCCCTTTAACTGCCTATGAATCAGTACCTGATATTTTTCAAACAAATTTACTAATTTTCCTCATCTAGAGGAATAGAATATTTGTATTGAATACTCACCAAAATCAAAACATTCTTATAGAATATTCATACTTAGGAAGAATGTGAGCTTTATCATCTTTGGTTGTAACAGGTAAAATGTGAATACTTAAAATGCTGTTTCCTATAAAATGGTGTGTTTCTCAGTGACTGAAGCATTACTGATGTGAATGTCTGAAAACTGAGGCTAAAACCATTGGAACATGAGATGTTTCTGTTGTACAACCTGTGCAGATGCAGACTTTATGGAAAAAAAATTGTTTTGCACTCTTACAAAATTTTTTAACTACTCACACATGGCAATTCACGTGGCTTTTCTTCTGACATGCTCACAGGATGGACAGAACCCGGGTCCTCCTCCACTGATACCAGGCCTGGGGCAGCAAGGAGGACAAGGTCGTCTGGGCCCTCATAACCAAGGACCTGGTCTTAATAAAGGTAATTAAATATATTGTCTGTTTTCTCCTGTCTCAAAGAGGAGCTGTCCCAGTGCAGTGCACTCAGAGAGAAATGGCTGGAGCGCAGTGCAGGGCCCTGGCTGAGAGAAAAGCTTCCGTAGATGGGGGCTGGAATATACAGGAAAAAATTCCCCAGAAATACTGTTTAATGTGAAATGTATCCCATCTGCTTTCTAGAACTGAATGAACTAGAGCATCCTAAAGTGATTTAGAAATAGATACAGAGCCGTGCTGTGATTTTTTTCCCCTCAAGGCGACGCCCGTGGCCCACCCAACCATCACCTGGGCCCGCTGTCGGATCGACGGCACGACCAGAACAGCGGCGGCCCTGAGCACGGGCCAGAGAGGGGCCTGTTCCGAGGGGGCCAGGACTGGAGTGATGGCAGGGACAGGCGGGGACCTCACCCCGATTTCCACGACGACTTTGATCGACCAGACGACTTCCGGGATGACTTCCATCCGGATAAGAGATTTGGCCATCGATTACGAGAGTTCGAGGGGAGAGGAGGCCCACCATTGCAAGATGAGAAATGGAGACGAGGTGGACCTGGGCCTCCCTTTCCTCCTGACCACAGGGAATTCGAAGGAGGTGGTTCAAACCGTGGGCCTCCTGGTGCTTGGGAAGGACGGAGACCTTCGGATGACAGATATCCACGGGATCCTGAGGATGCACGCTTCCGAGGAAGACGAGATGAGAGGTAAGGATAAATCTATTTCTCTTTCTTGGGTTAAAGGGTAAATGGAGGGAACTCTTTTATTCCTGGTTTCCTTTTCATTAAGGAGTCTATCTGTTTCAGATTTATAAACTGGAAACCAATAAGGAAATGAAAACTCTAATATACCTGAGTATAGAGTCCATAAAAATCATTCAGTAATAGAAGAAAACTTGAAAAATGGTCATTGTACACAGCAGCTTCCGTGTCTTTAAACAGTAAGTAAAGAGAAGGGGGAAAGTTTGTAGAGAAGATCCAGTGACACAGGATGAAGATCTGAGACGGTTTTGATGAAAATTGAGAGGAGACTTAAAGGTTAAAGTGACAAACTTTTGAACACTAGAAGTGGATTTTGAGATTCTGTCTCCAGTCACAAACTACAGCATGACTGTAGAGACTGTAGGATGAGATGCAATGCCCTTGGTAAGGAGCAGGAACAGTGATCTGACTGCCAGATAGAAGGGGCAGAGTTACAGCATCTGTTGGACTGTCGAGACTATTTTTTCATGCGTTTGCTTGTAGAAATTTTATTTCTGACTTATTTCTTAATGCCAAGTGAAGAACTCAAAAATAATCTGATTTACAGCAATGTCCTTGTCATTGCTCACAATCTCTGAATAAATCACAAAGGGATAAATTTGCTTTTAGTTACCAATATAAATATGGAGGAATTAATGCTGTCTCGGAGATTAACTGGCAGCAAAATTGCTCCAGATTTATGCTAGTTTAATTAAGTGAAATTTGGCCTTCAAGGTCTAAGCCTCTGACTGACCACCAATTCTCTATGTATAAGAACATGTGCTTGTACAAATATGCTGTGGTCTCCACATAATGTGAATTTTGTGTGTTTTAGTTGCCTTTTTAATCATTTTCTTACATTCCTTTTACTTTGCATCTATACAGCTCTTCTTTTAGCTATTTTCTACCTAGCTCTGTAAGATGTAACTTCCTTTTGTGTGAAGAGTATGAAAAGAAATGAACAGTAACTAAAAGAAGGTAACAATTAAAGCCATTTTTAAAAAGTAAAGCCAGAGAGAATCCAGTTGGATGATCCAGTGGTCCAATGGTCTGCATCACAGAACTCTAAAAGATACAGCAGACAAGGCTTTTAGAAGCTTAGTAGAGATTTTCAGATCTTACATTGAAAATGCTTAGGGACTGGGAAGTATTTTATTACGGTCCTGATTTTTAAAAAGTTTCAGGGAGGGAAACAAGAACATTGTGACCTGTAAATCTGACTTTTGAACTAAGAGTATTCTATTTATCAGAGTACAAGTGTTTGCCCAGAGTTTGAAATGAAATGGCACAGGGCTGTAAAAGGCTCGCTGTGCTTGTTAATTTGATGATTTTCTTGGAATGAAGGTGAACTAGGTGCCATTTACTGCAGATGCTGTGGTGGACTTAATCCCAACCACTCGTTTAGCTGACTTGGTTTGAAATTGAGGTTATAACTGGTTTGATCAAGCATGAGAGGCAAATGTGTGTATGTGTGTTTCTCTCTAATTTCCCATCCTTTTCATCCCTGTCCTGTTCTTACTCTACCTGTGCGTATCAACATGATGCTTCTACTGCAGAGACCTGCCTCTTCCTGCCTGCTAATCTGCACAGTGTGTAGTTGTGTACAGTAAGGTCCTAGGCCTCGGGGAAGAAGATGTGAGAGCAGTCAAACAGGAACTGAACCCGATGCAAGGCAGGGTTTTACGTGTGACTGATATGGAAAGGCAAATAAGGATATCCATAACACGATGTTAGGAGCTGTGGCTGTGTCAGGCATAGGTATCGTAGATTTCAAAACTCAACTGTGTCCGTAAGTTGCCTGAAATAGGAAAAGGCCCTGTTCCTGCAGCCCTGGGGCCTTGTGTTGAAAATCTTGGTACTTTCCAAGCTAAGTCAAATCACACCATATCAGTATTAAAGCGAGAGGCCCTCTAAGAAACCTCTAGAGGACTGTGCTGTTTCAAGGCTAAACAATATTGCTCTGTGATTATTTGAACCATTCGTACCTGAAACTGTTGAGTTTGTTTTCCCAAACCATCCAGGTTAATGTAAATGGTTCATGGTCCATACACAGCACTCCTCCATCCACTGTTGTACCTGTACAGGCACAGCAGCCTCCTCTCTGTATTGTGTTTGTTTTCTGGGAGGTGGAGACAGACCTATTGTTTTTTATTAAAAACAATGTAAAAGTTTAAAAATATTGTATTGTGTTATGACTACTGTTAAAATATTTAAATTTGTAATTAAAAGGTTAATGTTGTTAAAATTCTAAATAAAAGTATCTAAAGTTTTGCTTGTAATAGGATGCACTGTGTCGTTAATGACCTGGGGAAGGGGATGCTGCACACAGCCAACACCATGGGAATACTGCGGTGCTCCCAGTTCAGCCAGCGTGGAACTGGGAACAGCGGGGAGGTGGGAGGCATCTGTGACTGGGCAAGGAGAGCTCCACACCATGTGCTGTCACTGAGGGTGGGCAGAGTAGCGTGGGGTGGCACGGTGGGGACACCAGTGTGCCTGCACCACCTGAACACCTCAGCCGGGCTGTGCCTGAGACAGGCGTCCTCAGAAGTGCAGTGCTCACAGAGCAGGGCTGTGCTTTGCAAACACTCCAGCTGTCAGGAACAGAGCTGCTAGTTACTCACACAGCCAGCTGCAGCCTTACCTGACACGGCCCTGGCAGCTCAGGAAGAGCCATTCTCCTCTCTGAAGAGCTGTCCAAGTCCCCCAGGGCGGCGCTGGAGGAGCTGTACTCAGTTAAGATGCAGTGCAGAACCCAATCGTAGCAAATTCCTGGAGATGCCATTGGTACTTACTAGACAGCAGTTGTCAACTTCAGGGTCATAATTACATTTTGCAACACAAAATTCATTACTGCAGTTGGATAAACTGCTCTTCAGGTTGCAGATTGCCACTGTGCACTGCTCAGTCATCACTGTGCCTACAGATCCAAGGGCAGTCTAGATGCTTTTGTTAAAATTGTAAACTTTGAAGAATGGAATGAAAAGGAGAATGGTCTGGCAAAAGAATCATAGAATTAATAGGAATGAGATCCTGTAATGTTTTGTTATAGCCGTGACTCTCATTGTTTCTATGTTTTTAGTTTGTTGTATCACGGAAATGGAAAGGAAAAAAGGGAAGGGGAATGTAAGACCATCAGAGTTACAGGGAATTCACTTATACTTTTCCTTGCCTTACCTCACCTTGTATCTATCATCACTCATGGATTGTTTTTCCCACCTTTTCATTAAATGAATGCAGTATGTTTAACAATATTTTTCTTGTATAAAAAGCCAACATAATCAGTGGAAGGAAATATGAGAGGAAAATTACAAAGCTTACTATCAAAGTGCTCAAAGGCAGAAATGAGCACTTTCCCACCTACAAATCCTGTTCTAGTAACTGTATGTGCTGTAGCGTTAAGTGAAACAGTTCCGAAATTAGTTGATAATTAAACTGAAGCTGACTCAATTATGCCTAAAAACCACATTTGTATCATGTTCTTTCTTGTAGCTTCCGAAGAGGAGGACCCTCGAGACACGAGGGCCGGGGACCCAGGGGCAGAGATGGCTTTCCTGGCCCTGAAGATTTTGGGCCAGATGATGCTTTTGACTCTCCAGATGAAAACTCCAGAGGAAGGGACCATGGTGCTCGGGGGCGAGGTCGAGGTGCTCCAAGAGGTGAGGGGAATGTTCTTCCACACGGAAATACAAGGATGAGGAAGGAAAGGCATTTCTTGGGCAGATGACATTATTTTCATGAATGCAATGTCTCTTCTCACTCCTGTCCCCTGCTTCTCTTACTGCTCAGGAGCTCGGAAGGGTTTGCTTCCTACCCCAGATGAATTTCCACGCTTTGAAGGAGGGCGGAAACCAGAATCCTGGGATGGAAACAGAGAACCAGGTAAAAAATTTGGTGAGGTTTGCAGACTCCTACAATATAATCACTTTTAAAAATACTTCAAAAATCACATCTTTTTCCTGTACCTCATATGTTTGTTACTGGTATTTTACCATGAGAAAAGCCAAATGCAGTTCTTTGGTCTTTTAAATTTAGGAAAAAAGAACTATACAGAATTTAACTGACTCTAAATACAACTGTCTTACTGAATAAAAGTGATTGTGGCCTCAAAGCCTTGATTTTCAGTTGTGTTCTTGTACAGTCCAGAACTGCCCGGGAAGTTGTCACCTCTGGATGACTGAATCACATTCCATGGGGGTTTTTTTAAGATCTATAATAATGCCAACAGTAATCTTTTCAGCTGCAATGTCTGACAGCTTGTATTTGCATTTGTGTTACTAAAGGCAACCCCATATGGGGCAAGACAGAGCTGTAGAATGTCATGGAAAAAAAAGCACAAATGACACATGAATAAATGAAGATGTGATTGTCTCTAAAATATATATTTTATACTGGAAAGAACACTTTACATCTGCCACACTTTTCTTTCCCATAGTCTTTAAAATATGTTTTACCTTTAGCTTTTTTACTCAAAAATGGGATGGAGGAGAAGCTTTATATAATTTTATATAATTTTAACTTCAAACTGCCAAATAGTGCGGGCAGTTTGTAAATTCATGTGGCTGCCTCCAAAAATGAGGAATAATGATCTAATGACCATTACTTATCCTGTGTTTTCGTGCACAGGTCCTCGTCCAGATCACCCTCCTCACGATGGGCACTCTCCAGCCAACAGAGAACGTTCCTCTTCACTCCAGGGCATGGACATGGCCTCACTGCCACCACGGAAACGTCCCTGGCACGATGGACCAGGAACCTCTGACCACAGAGACATGGATGCTCCAGGGGGACCTCCAGAGGAGAGGGGCAAAGGTAAACAGCCCCTTTGACTGGAACCCTTCAGTAACACTGGCATGTGTTTTCAGCATTAGGTTTATGCAGAACTTCTCTGTTCAGATGGGATAAAGCTGAGCTTTATCTGATTTTACCAGCTGGGAAGTTAAAGATCAGTCTTACAGGAACATAAGAACAGAGGGATTTTCGAACATCAAATGCAATCTTGTCTCCAGCATCACAGAATCCCCTTCTTTACTGCCCTGTTCAAAAGCAGTTGGTTTTTGGTTGCCTGTTACTCCAGCTGGAAAACTCATTAAGAGCATTTTTTCCTCATTTTCAGAATAGTTGCTTGTTAATGTTCATACTTGTGATGTTATCCTTTAACTCAAATATAAGAACATCGAGCCTGTAGTGATAAGTCCCTGAAGTTCTCTCTAAACCTATGAAGATCTGTAGTTCAGGGACTTACTAAAATATTATTTTTATATTTAATGGCTTTTTAGTTACCTTTTGTGTACTTCTCTAATTGCTTTAAGACTCATATAAACTTTCGATATAGACAACATCTATGGACAGACCTCTAAAATTTAACTTTTGAAGACTATGCCTTAAAAAAAAGGAGGGAAAATGTTTTTCTCTTCATTTATGCTTATTATCCACTTATTTAATTTCATGTCTTGTGTTGTAATTAAGTTGAATGTTGGTTCCTGTTATTTCTGAATGCCACCTCTGCACTGAACTCCACCACCTCCAGCCTGAACCAGCTCTTCTCCAACTTAGAACTCTCATCTGTTTATTCTTTCTAGAAGTTGTTCTGTGCCTTTCACTATCCTTGTTACTCTGCATGTGCTGTTTTGAGTTTTAAATTATCCTTTTCTAAATTAAATGAGGTAACTAGGAATTGCACACACTATTTAAGATGTGGTGTAACCATGGATTTCTACAGTTCTCTTGGATTTGTTCCACTTTCTCCATTCTTTCCTAATAGTTCCTGGTGTTACAGTTCCCTCTAAGTGGTCACATGCTACTGGAACCCACAAAACACATTTTTTTGGAGTCAGTAGCTGGTTCAGAGCCTTTTGCTGTGTATGCCAGTTCCACTGCCCTATCAGCATCACACCAGTTCTTGATCCTATTTCTTACAAATCTCAGGACTTCTGTTCTCTTTTGTAAATATTGTCTTTCTTCAGTGTCCTCACATTGACTACCCACTGTCAGGTAGTGATCAGTGACAAAAGTCTTTCTCATTTGCATCCAGATGCTGAACTGGCAGCCTGCAGCTGAATTTGTTGTTGTTAGGCTGCACAGCTTTGTCTCTGATGCCACTGAATCCCATCCTGCTTCTCTCACCATTGTCCCAAAGCTCAGTCAGTTTTAACTGCATGTCCTCTATTCCCAGTGTAGCATTAACAGCAGGTTTTAGCATTCCTTCACAGATGTTTTGAATAAAACTCTGCTGATAAACTTCTCTACCAGTATTTTCCCTTCCATATCCACATGCTGTATTTCTCCATTTAGCCAGCATCTATCAAATCTGTAAGGATTCCTTCTCCAGCTTCAGTAATGATTGTGATAACTCTATCAGATTTTTTATTAAAGTCAAAACAATTGTTGTCCAGGCACAAGTGTGGTAATTAACTCATAATGTGCTAAAGAAAGTTTAAAGTGAGGGCAGAAAGCCTGATAAACAAACCATGATCAAAAAGTTTTCATATGCGGGCTATGTCACCTTCAGTTGTATTGGTAAAGTCATTTGAAGATTGAAACTTCATGAATGTTTCTGTGAAACAGTTTGGTGACTGTTTTACATGGAACCAACCAGAGTCAACAAAAATCACTCTTGAAAAGTGCAGCAGAAATATCTGAATTTAGCTGTAGTATGTGTCCATAAAACAAGGTTACCACTGATTTTGTTTTTTCAAAATACTGCTTCTTATTTTAGGCTAATGAATTGGGTTGGGGTTTTTTTAATGTTCATTTACGTATCAAAACCAAAAAGGTATGTGAGAATTAGAAGATTCTGTTCCTGGCAGTAAGAGCTTGAGTAGTTTTTGTTCCTGGTTAGTAATAAAGCAAAGCATTTTTCCATTCTTTTTAGCAAAAAATGGAACAAAACAGTAATATTACTCATGATCTTCACCATAAGCCTCAACTGTCTGAATTTGTCAACAGTGCAATGTCTGTTTAGGATTAAAAAAAAGTATTTTGCAATAAAAACAGAGAGAGAACCACAGATAGTGTTGAAACACAAGAGCTGGCAGTTTGGAGGACAAGCTATCACTATTCTGACTTTATTCCAGTGACTGCTGATGGTATCAAATATAAGCTCCTTTAATTCCCAAGGAATTGCTTGATTGTTGTCTGTTTTCTGAACTGTAATGGAGACACTAAATCTGTATAAGCAAATTGTACTGAGGGAGGAGGCATAAAATTGCAGGTCTCAGCTACACCTGGTTTGTGAATGATGACACCAGAGTAGAACCAGCTCAGTATGTGGCATGTCTGAGAAGGGCCACAGCTCAGACTTACACCAGTAACTGGCTGTGCTTCCTTTGCAGGACGAGGGAATTCAGGACCTTCACAGAGAGCGCCAAAATCTGGGAGGTCCAGCTCTCTAGATGGAGACCACCACGATGGATTCCACAGGGACGAGGCCTTTGGCGGAGGCCCCGGGGGAGTCAATAACCCTCCTCGAGGAGGAAGGAGCGGCAGCAATTGGGGGAGAGGAAATAACATGAACTCTGGCCAGTCACGGAGAGGAGGATCTCGGGGCGGACGAGGCCGATAGAAGAGGCTTTGACTGGGTCATGCCCAGTCCTTGCGGGACAATATTTAAATAGACTGCTACTCTGGACTCTGTCACCTGCAATGCCACGAACCTGGATTCTTAACTGGGATAACTGAATGTGCATTAGTTCCTAACAAGGGTCTTTCTTTTCCTAAATCAGTCATTTGCCTCTAGCTGCAATATTGTAGCTAGCTTTGTTTTGTTCTTTCCACTCCCATTTCCCTCACTTTCTTGTTTTGTCAAGAGCTGGAATTTCTTTTAAGTGTTGTGGAACATGGAGCATCTCCACAGATTTCAGTTCACCTCCAGACAGAAACTTGTTTCTATATGTACAGTTTGTCAAAGAGTTACGTTGGTTTTGTATGAATACAGAATGTAATTTGCGCAAAAATTAACAAAAAATCAACAGTGTGTGATTCTTTACTCACCTATTACTACAGAGGGTTGTATTTAGGCAAACTTGTGTTTCAGATGGAGCAACAGTACTACCTCCTGAAATCTCAGCCATTTAAAATACTGAGAGCCGATTCCTAGTTTTTTGGTTTATCATGTCTAGAGAAGTTTCGTTTTCAGCTTTAGCCACAGCTGTCTACAGATTACAATGGTGCTGACGTTAAAATTCCAAAATGCAGGCAATCACCGCTGCTTGCTAGTCTGCCATCCTGAAACAGAAAAAAGTGGAACAGCATTTAGAACAAGTTGTCAAAGACATAGTGTGAGTTACATAACCTGGATCGCAAGACAGACGTCACGGCAAATATTGTTCTACACTTCACCTAGGCCAGTCACAGATTTTTGTTCAAAACAGCATCTGTTTATAGAAACTGAGAAAGAAAGTTTAGCAGCTTGATTGGTATGTTTTACAGCAGCTGTGTGACACATTGTTTAAAGCTGTGGGTGTTCAGTAGAGTCTGGTGCATTAATTGCTGAAGTGCAATTCATCACTTCCATAATAACATTTTTTTAAGTGTCTTTTTCTTTAGAATATTGTTACCTGATTTTACTAACAGAGGGAAATGAGGAGGAGGAGGAGTTATTCCCATTTCCCACATTTCATAATAAAGCTGCTTACCAACCATGAGTTTGTTTTCCCCATAAATCATTCATATTAATCATCTCCAGCCACCAAGTTACCAAAAGGCTCCTTTAATACCTAAAGCCTCAGTGCAAATGTTACCACGTAAGTACCTATTCTACAGCTACCTCTCAGGAAGGTCCTACATTAGAAGTAGAGCATGTAATGTGTAATGAAAAGTCACTACCAGGCTTCCCTCTCTCCTGCCTTGAATTTCAGGTTATAATCAGGATGAGGTTATGTAGTTCTAGAGGCTCCTGCAACCCAGTCACACATGGCAGCTGTGCTGTCCCATCTTACTTAAAGACATCAAAGCAAAGATGCTTAACTGCTGTTCTCTTGGTTCAGTCAGTCACAAGTATGAGGTTTTTTTACTTGATTTTTAATTTGTGGTGCATAAAATGACATTTGAAAATCATAACTGATCGTTAGCCTATAAACCTTCAGAGGGAAATGAGAGGAGAGACAGAATGGTCTTGAAGGAATTAACTAGAAACAGCTGAGATGCATCAGATATGACAGTTTGTCCCTTGAGAAAAGAAAGCTTTTTAGCTCTTTCTGAAGGGCTTTGGCCCTTTGGGTACATGTCTGGGAGTTAGGATTTGTCCTGAAGTTTTCATGATAAATACTAGTGATTTAATCATTGGCAAAGAGGAAAGCTTGCCCTCTTTT
>VZTG01005545.1:2462547-2492403 GCA_013397845.1 Melanocharis versteri | reverse complement strand
GAAAACATTGACTCTGGTCATGAGGAGAGCAGACAGTAAGGTCTCCTGGAAAAATGTTTTTTCAGGTGCTGGAGTCCATTGGTGCTGGTCATTTTTTAAACATCGCTATCTAAGGACGCAGGAGCAGCAATTCACAGATGCCAGAAGTCAAGCAGGTGAGGCAGAAGACTGGCTTGGCTGAACAGGAATCTTCTCTTGAAAATAAGGCAAAAAAGGGAATTTATATGCCCAGTGGAAGCAAGGTCAGTTGACATGAGAGGAATATAGAGATGCTACTGCCACTGTAGGGAGAACATTTGTACAGCCAAAGCTCAATTGGAGTTGAAGTTGGCCAAAACAATGAAGGACAATAAAAAGACTTTTTTCAAATATATTAATGGCAAAAGGCAATTTAAAAACAACATTTGCCCATTACAGGGTGAGGATGGTCACCTCACAAACAGGAATGTGAGTGAGGCAGAGGTGTTTAATGCATTTTTTGATCTCTGTCTTCAACATGGATGATGGACCAAGGAGGTCTCAGTGCCCTGAGCTGGAGGACCACGATTGTGAGAATGATCAACTCCTGAATGACTCTGAAATTGTGGGATCTGCTGCTCCACCTGGATCCTACAAATCTATGGTACCTGATAAGATTATCCAAGAATCCTCAGAGCTACCTGACATCATAGCAAAACCTCTCCAGATGCTTTTTGAGAGGCCTTGGGAATCTGGAGATGTCCCAGCTGACTGGAAGCTGGTGAACAGTGTCTCAGTTTTCAAGAAGTGCAAGAAGAAGGACTCCGGAAACTACAGGCCTGTCAGTCTCACTTTAGTGCCCGGTAATGTTATGGAGAAGATTCTTCAGGGAGGTATTGAAAAACACCTGAAAGACAATGCAGTCATCAGAGCCAGCAGAGCTTCATGAGAGGGAAGTCCTACTTATCAAACTTGATTTCTTTGTGTGACAAGGTAATCCACCTAGCTGATCAAGGGAAGTGGATGTAATCCTTTTGGATTTCGATGCTGTCTCTCATAGTATCCTTATGGACAAAGTGTGCAGCACAAGCTGGATAAACACATAAAGGGATGGGTGAGCAACTGGCTCCCAGCTCAGGCATGAAGGGTGATAGTGAATGAGGTGACATCAGACCTGTCACTAGTGGAGTTCCACAGGGCTCCATCTTAGCCCTGTGCACTTCAACATCTTCATAAACAACTTGGATGTAGGACTGGGAGGCATACTAAGCAAGTTCACAGTTGATACAAATGTGGGAGGAGCTGTTGACTCCCTCCAAGGCAAGGAGGCCCTGCAGGGAGACCTTGACAAAGCAGAGCACTGGGCAATCACCAACGATATGAAGTTCAACGGGGAAAGTAACAGATTCTGCACCTGGAATGGGGTAACCATGGATGTATGGACAGACTGGGGAATGAGAGGCTGGAGAGCAGCGCCATGGAAAGGGACCTGGGGGTCCTGGTAACTGGAAAGTTGAACATGAGTCAGCAGTGCCCTGGCCGCCTGGAAAGCCAAGCGTGTTCTGGGGGCATCAGGCCCAGCATCACCAGCCAGGCAAGGGAGGGGATTGTCCTGCTCTGATCTGCACTGGGGCGGCCTCACCTTGAACATTGTGTGCAGCTTTGGACACCACAATACAAAAAAGACATTGAACTATTAATGAGTGTCCAGAGCAAAGCACCAAAGATGGTGAATGGCCTTGAGGGGAAGCTGTAGGAAGAGTAGCTGAGGTCACTTGGTTTGTTCAGTCTGGAGAAAAAGAGACTGAGGGGAGACCTCATCGCAGTTACATCTTCCTCATGTGGCGAAGAAGAGGGGCAGGCACTGATCTCTTCTCTGTGGTGACCAGTGACAAGACCCGAGGGAATGGCCTGAAGTTGTGTCAGGGAAGGTTTAGGTTGGATATTGGAAAAAGGTTCTTCATCCAGAGGGTGATTGGGCACTGGAACAGGCTCCCCAGGGAAGCAGTCACAGCACCAATCCTGACAGAGTTCGGGATGCGTTTGGACAATGTTCTTTGGTACTTGGAGTGACTCTTGGGGATGGTGCTGTGCAGGGCTTGGAGCTGGACTCAATGATCCTTGTAGGTCCCTTCCAAGATAGCTTATTCTGTGATTCTATGACCTTTTTTTCTTTTTTTTTCTCGGTACAGACAATATTTTAAAATTCTGAGGTTTTCTTTTTCCCTTATAAATCAAACCAGAAATGCTCCCTAAGCTGCAAGTATTCTCACTGCTGTTATACATTCTGTAAAAAACACAGAAAAAAATTATTTCCTGGCCTAGAACAGTATGTACCTACAGAGAGGAAAAAATAAAATTAATAAATAGTAATAATCTCTTTAAACTGGATTCTTGCAGATTAAATAGAAAATAGTTATGCTGTACTGTACTTTGGCCACGTCTGCCCCATCTTTTTCCTGTAACAAGTGACAACTCAACTCAAACCCACCAGAAATATCTGCCTTGTTACAGTTGTTTTCTTATGCCTTGATTAAGTTTTCCTTAATTATTTCTCCAATTCTGTCAGCAATGTTATTGCCCCACTAGTTTAAAGGTTAAACAAAGCACCAAACCTGTCAAAGTGAGTGAAACCAACTGGTGAAGCGCTATCAGAAAGCAATCAGTGCTAATAGGTACATAATGGCTAACAGTGAGCTGTTTGCACTGAGATACATCACCCAGACGGAGCACAGAGCTCGATGAAATCACACTTAAAGAAAACATAGAGTAACACAGCCAGCTTATAGCTGAAAACAACAGCACAGGGCTCTGAGTCCACAAACTCTTTTAAAAATAGCACATACTCCAGCTACTAAGGCTTTACCATATCTCAGTTTTATCACAGGGCTTTTCTTCCATTGTGTGTTTGACATACAAATTTAAAAAAACAAAAAAAGCCATTGGAACAATTTACTTGGGATAAAAGGGCAAATGTCAAAAATTTTAAAGCCTTCAACCTTTGCCTGCATTTTTCTAAAATAATTTGAGGAAGCTGGCAGAGATGGTTTGTAATCTTCTTCTTCTTCTTCTTCTTCTTCTTCTTCTTCTTCTTCTTCTTCTTCTTCTTCTTCTTCTTTTCTTTTCTTCTTCTTCTTCTTCTTCTTCTTCTTCTTCTTCTTCTTCTTCTTCTTCTTCTTCTTCCTCTAGAGATAAACTGTGTAGCTCATTAGCAGTTCCTTTGAATCATATGCAAAATAAAAGTTTTGGCTGTAATTTCTTTTTTTTTTTACTTCATTGTCATTCAAAGATATATTGTATGAAGTGCTTGTAAAGATAAGTTTTCAGCACTCAGAGTCTGATCCTTCAAGAAGTTGGGAGTTGTAAGGCATTCAGTATCATTAACTCAATGAATTTACAAAATGAGCAGCTCAGTGCTATGCACAAATAGGCATATGGTTTGTTCTATGGTAAGACTTTATTTCTCTTTGAATTCATCTAAGACTGAATATGACAGTATTATCCCCCTACATATAACAGATATTTCCTCTTCCCAAATTGGATAGAGGAAAAGCATAAGTTAAAACTTTCCTTTTGCAGCTTAGATTCACACTACGTGCTACCAAGAAGCACACTGCACTGAAACCTTGGCCCTCTTCCAGGGGACATATTTTTGTACGGATCAGCTATTTTCCAAGAAATGTAGAACATCCTTTACATAAAATAGGGATATTTCTGTTTTTACTTTGTGCATTTAGAATGATCTGCTAAGAAACTGTCATTTCTTATTCCATATCCCTCCAAAAATATTGAACAAAATAATTTTCAGAAATTTATCTTTTTTATGAAATATTTGCCACTCCTGCTTCTGAATGTAAACAGAATTGTTGAACTCTTTCTGGGGTATATTTCTTATAACTCTAATGGAAAATTTCCTGTCTCACTAGAACTTTCTAAGAAGTGATGTGGGCTATTTCATCTTTGGTAAAAAATGCTAATATATAATGGCAACTGAAATAATAACAGAGAACTCATTTTTATTGAGTTTATATGTATTGATTGTGTAAAGCAAAGTTCTGCCTTCAAATAGCATTTGAATAGTTTGTTCTACTCTTACTACCCCAAGGAATTCCTCAGAATAAAATGTAATTTTGGAAAACTCTTTTTACCATGACACAGACTTTCCAGTTAGAGAATGTAGATGTTGTCGTAACAGATTACACAAGAGGTTTATTTAGCCCTGTTTTCTGTCTCTCAAAGTGGCATCACTTATTGAACAATGTAAGTGAAGAAGATGCAAGAACTTAGCTACAGAGAAACACTCACCTTTAGTGTTGGTCCCTAACTCGAGTGTAAAAAATGCCAGATTTTCAAAATACCTTCAGGTTTTTAATCACTGCTTTGGCCAATTTTGATGCTCACATATTTTTACTCCATTAGGTGGTTTGCTTCAAATTTTGTTGATTTCACTAAATGCTTCTGTGTTTTGTTGCAGACAGATAGAAACAAAAAATCCCAAGTTACCTTCCCTTTAATCAAATAATTAAAAATTGAGTTACCCTCACTAAGCTTTTCTGAACAATTCTAAAGTTTTCTCATCTCCTGCATGAACCTTTTCTCACTGGTACCCCTTTTTTGAGACTTTAGATGACATTTCTAATCATACTGCATCACTGATGTATGGAGTAGTTTGTGGTAGTAAGAATTAAATAGCTATTTGGAAACTATAAAAAAGATATGGAATATGGAACAACAGTATGTTTTAATCTCAGTATCTCCAGATGTTGCCAGCTTTTCAAAGATACCTGTTTTCTGGAGGGTTACCCATATAACGGGATTAAACTGTAAGAGTTGAAACAGCTGGGAAAAAAAGCTTCTAGAAATGTGCCACTTCATTTACATTTTCAAGGTGGTGCTTAGTTGTCTTTCAGTATGTCACAATTCCAAAGAAAGGAAAACAACTACAAAAATCCTAAACAAACAAATTAACAAAACACAAAAAGCCCTAGTGTTGAGAGTACCAATAGACATCTTTAAAGATTTCCCTTAAACTGAATCACAACATTCATATGAACATTGTGTTAATCAAAGATTTAGGACAGAGCATCAGGGCTAAATGATACCATAAGGAAAATTGAAAAGAACAGAAAGCTATCTCTGAATTTTAACCTGGAGTCTTCAATTTCCAAAATGTATCAAGGTTTTCTTAAGGCAGGAGCTATCAGGATCTTGTTTGACCTCCTTAAAAAGAATAGCTTCACATCACTGAGCTTAATACTGATTCAGAAGAAATTTGGATCAGCACCATTATTTTTCCCTTGGCTGTAGAAAGAACAGAGCTGACCGTATTCAACTTGTGAGATCTGTTGAAAGCATAGCACAATATGACTAAACATTACTGGAAAAAAACTTTTACAGCTGAGGCAAAAATAACTGATAACAGTCACAAACTGGATGTATGCATGTGGAGAGAGATATACTTGAAAATAAGTACTTAAAAAGCTTTCAGGTAGATCTGTATAGTGTGCTTTTATTTTGGGAATTTCTTCTACTTAAAAATAACACTTTTCACCTATGACATTATGTCATATTATTATATATCATTTGCACAAAGTGTGCATACATATCTCCTTATATAAAAAGAAAAAAAGTTTCTTTGTTCAGAGTGCTGATGCCAAATTTAAGTAAAATGAATGCATTCTATTACTGAGTTTAAATTCTTGAAAGTTGATGTTTAAAATGGAAATAATAAACTCTCAAATGAACACAAAGTGTTATTATCCTTCATGACAAAAGTATTAAAAGTATTTACCTGTCTGGTCAGCATTTCAGATTTTCTCCAGATCTAAACAAAAGTTTAAAAGTGAGATAAAAAACCAAAAATTGTCTAGTTTCACAAGATTATAAAAAGGCATAGCGAGTTTAGCAACTGTGGCAAAGCTCAGCTGGTGAGTTGTATAATAAACTATTAACCACTGTGAATAGGAGTGCAAATTTTTCAAGTCCTACTGTAATAATTCACTATAAAAAAATTTTAATTAATTACTAGAGTTTCTCTTTGTTGGATGAAATAACCATGCCACACTACATCTGGTCACCAAATTATCTCTTAATACCCCTAATAGCTAAATATATATCGTAATTTTAAAAAAAACTCAGTGAAAACAGTAGTTTCCTAAATTACTCTGAATACTTAAATTCTTCTACAACTCTTGTTTATTCAATTCCTAAGGTATTTGAATTTCAGTAAGTGATTTGTTAAACTCAGTAGTAGGCCATGTTTAAATATTGAGATTGGCTCTGGTTCCCTGTCCTTTTCATAGATCCCTAAGTCTTTTTCTGTTACACATGTGTTCTTATGAACTATTTACAGAGAATCTTTTCAAATTATGTGTAGCAAAGTAAAAAGCTTTTTTTCCCATTCTTTATCTTCAATGTGCATTTATTTATACATTTGTGTTCAATTTACACTTAGACCACTGATTTGTGGTGTATACTTTTTTGCTTAAATCATGTTAGTATTCAGTTCATGGATATGAATAACCATTTTCTGTGGAAAATTAAAGACTGACAAAGAAAATTTGTATAAAATTACAGTATTGCAAGACAGAATATGTAAGTTTATATGTATATGCAGACATGTTTATAAACATAAAACCAAGACATTTCATTTAACCTTTATATTATAATTGCTTTCTTTTCTTTTTAGAGTAAAAAAGTCACCAACTCAAGGTGGCCAAGAAAAGCACAGATACTAGTCAAACCTCTATCTACCCTCTCTTGATTTTCCTTTCTATTTAATATTGAATAATAATTCTGCCAGAATTTTTTCTTAATCACAGACTGTGTCACTTGACCTTGAGAGCATTCTGTGCTGTCTAAAAATAGTGTGTAGTATATTCCACAGGTCATGCAGGATGATCACCTTGTGACTGGTTGTTATAAATAAGGGCTTTGGGGTCAAATCTGTCTTTTCTTTGAAGAGGTTAGAAGGTTTCACCCAGAAAGCAACATCAGCTCCGAGTCTAGAAAGCCAGTTCCCAAAAGGATTCTTTGGGCAAGCGCCTCTAAATAGCTAAGAGTGAGACAAATGGCATGGCAAATGTCAGCTTACATAAACCCAAATGAGAAAAGATGAGAAAATTGTGCCCTTTCCACAAGGACAGAATCTAACCACTCTAAAATCATTTAAAAGAAAAGTATAACAAAACTAAAACACACTTGAAAATAAGAAAAGTTTACGTATTACACTTGTATTGTTGTGCACCAGTATATATCCTAGCCCTGCTTTTCATAATGTGGTGGTTACACACTTTGGATAGAAAAGTATCTGTCATCTGCAAGTTTCATCTTGTTAATTCAAACTACTTTTAAATTCGCTTTCAACTTCAAAGCACAGTTCGAATGAGGGGAATCGAATTTCTCTGTCTCTGGTGCTATTTGGTTCCTGGTGCTATTCAGTTCACCCTCATCATTCAATAATTGCAGCAGTGTGTGATGTCTAAGTCATTGAAAAGAAAAAAAATGCAAAAACTCTTAAGAAACTCATTCAAGATAGCTTTGGATTAAATTTGACTTTTAAAATCTAAGCTTGTACCCAAAGCCAGAAAGCCAAGATCTTGTTCATTCCTGGTCAAAACTCTTGCAACACAACTAAGAGGGTAGTTGAGTTTTGCATCATGGTGATCCACTTTCACCATGATGAAGATTCAACAGCAGAATCTGTTTATGGTTTAATGTGAGAAGGAGGGCAGCAGTTCAGATTTTACAGAAGTAGTGGTGGTCAATGAGCTGCTAAACTAATGGTCATGCTGTAGTTGGAAGTGATTATTTTTCCAAAATGCACGAGAGAGAGTCTGCACATAAATCCTATAACGACATTTTAAAAGATCCTTAAACACAATGGAGTTAATATAAATATTTTAATCATTTATATGCATTGTTGAGTTTCTCTTAGATGTCAACCTACAGCAGCTTTCACCTAGCACACTATTAGTTTGAGTACTTGAAGGAACATTAAGTAAACACCAGTGCCACTGTTGGGTGAGGTTGAAGGCTACTGATATTAAGGACAAGTATTCAGAATCAGTTGATATTTTCTGATGGATATATGACGTTCTCATCTAGTTCGCTAGTTTCCACAACAGATTTGTTGTGCAAAGTTCAACATGCAAATTTCTGGGGGAGTAGCAACTGATGTTAGGAGATCAAATCTAATGAACTGTACAACAAAACATACACAATCTCTATGTGTTCAAAGGAAAAAGATTAAAAATGCAAGAACTAGAGAGAACTAGCTCTGAGGGCAGATGAATCTTCTAAAATCTTATGCATCAGACATCTATTTTCATGACAATCCAGAATGGTATTGATAATGGCAGAATACAATACTTCCTGGGGAAGAAGTTAGCTGAGGTCAGAATATTTCCAAGACAGGCAGAAAGCAGGTGTCTTCCAACTGAGTGCCTCAGGGTCACCAGTCTCCTGCAAACACAATCTTGTTTGGTTTGAGATGAGCACAGACCTAAAATTACTTCAGTTGGGACTGACTTAATTTTAGAGCTCATGGGAGCCCCTTATGGGGAAGAAAAAAAAGGAAAAAAAAGCACATTCTCTTCCCTTGAAGAAAGATAGAAAACCTCAATGATGTGTTGTAAAAAAGGAACAACGTAGATTATGAGAAAAAAAACAGAGTCCCACCCACAATGAATCTGCTAACAGCATGTAAACTCACAATACATATGATTAGTAAACTATCTGAAAGTAGAGAAGAAAAAATGGAACTAAAACTCCCAGATTTTCCTCTCTGTGTCTGAGTTTGGGAAATATTGTTGCTCTCAGCTACATCTCAGCCCAACTCATGGCTATAAAAATTCTCCTGGAAGGAGAAAAACTGAGTTCCCAAAAACAAAAGGAACCTGAGTCACACAGGATCACTTTCAAGAGAGCAGAAACTCAGACTGAAACTCTGGTTTAGGGATTTTTTTTTTTTTTTCAGTTTTTCTGCATGTTTTTGTACAGGCTTGAGTGCTGAGTCATTCACCAAATTGTTCAAGTGAAAAGCTGTGTGAAAACCCAATCTCAAAAGAGTTGAGTTTTTGATAACAAGGATATTGGACACCATAGCAAAACACAATTTAAATTTTCTGCATTGGACTTCTTCAATAGACAGTTACAGGTGCGGCATTTGAGTATCACATGAGAGTATAAACCCCGTGCCCTGCCTGAGAGATTCATTTTCTGGTGACAGGCTGGAGTCCTAGTACATAAAACTACTATCAGCTACTTCTCCTAAATCACTGTGTCTAAGTCAATAGATAGTAATAACAGTATAATTAATAGAACTGGCATGTTATCATTTCTTGCTGGATATTGGGTCTTTCTCTTGTTCACTGTTAGAAATACCAAAATGAAACTTCTATCAACTTCAGCATCAAGATTTGTCTTCAAAAGCCCTTGTTTTTATAGGGCACCATAACACTCACTTGTAAAATCGACTTCTGAAACAGAACAGAAATAAATCAACCTTTAGGTGGTTTGGGTAGGGTGGATTTTTAAAACTTAAATCACAAACAACCAGTTCTATTAAATAAGTCAGTGCAGGTTTGAAGACAGTCTTTTTTCTTAGTATTCTCCATACATCTTCTACAACGTTGTACTCAAATGGGACCCTTTTTATAAGAAAATTATTCACATGAGAAATAAGAAAAACAAGGTAACAGATTATCAAAAGCGATTTATACCAAGGACTAAGTAGAGGATGAGAAAGCTGTTTTACCTTTCAGTTTAAATCTTTGCAAGAAATGCAGCCTGACACTTGGTTAAATGCAGGGGTGTTTATGACACTGTACTGTATTCACTGCAGAAAGGCAATGGCTGGAGAATAGGAATGGGGACCAGTGCTGAGATGTTTTTCTGAAGGACTGCAAGGAAATTACCTCACTTTACAATTTTTTATAAATTCATTATACTGCTTTCATAAGCTTCAGTTTGCTTTGTAAAGAGCAGCATCAAATGCTGGTTTTTCTGTTGTGTATTTTTCTTGAAATATTTGCAAGTTACAGACAGAGCTTGCAAAATTTGCTGCCTCTCCTGGTTCTGGCCAGGACAGGGTAAATTTTTGCAGTAGCCAGGAGGAACTCAACCAGGCCATGGGGTTATTCGATACCGCCTGACACCATGCACAGGTGAGAGAGACATTTTCCTAGTTTTCAATGGGCGGTTGGATGACACCAGGTCCTACTTGGTGAGAAATTGCAGGTGGATCATTTGCTTATCTTGCACATTCTGCTATTGATGTTACTGGTAGTTTTTCTTATCTTATTGCTGTTTGCAGTAAACTGTTCTTATCTCAACCCATGATCTTTATTTTACGTGCCTCCAATTCTCCTCTCCATCCTGACATGATGGGAGAGAGGGGAAAGTGAGCGAGCAGCACGTGGTCTGGGGTGTTTCAGTGGGAACAATAAATTGGGGAGTACTATTCCTAAGCAATGACATTGCCGAATCCCCAGAGCTGTGCTCTCGCATTTCCTTCAGAAAGCTTCCCAAAGGAAAAGTTCCTTCAAAATTTTCAGACCATACCATTCAAAAAGTGAATTTAGTTTCCAAGGCTGCACTTGTGATCACTACAGCCTAGCAGCATTGCACATGGATTGAGATATCTTACCCGTTGTTTTGGGTTACAAGGGAAGATGTAACCAAAAGTATGTATGCTATTACCACCGACACGAGCTGTTAAAATCAGTGGAGCAGTGTTCTGTATCTTCTCCATGACTCAGCCCTGTTAACTCCCTCCAGAGAAGCAGCAGCCACCCTGGGGGGAACCATCTCCACTAATGGGCCATCAAGGTCTCATAGAATGACTCATAGAATTACATCATCTCATTGTGAGATGCCCTGCCCTGAGGGAGGAACTGAACATTCCTACCTGTATATAATCTGGAGCTTGGAACACCATGATACCCAGGAGATTATTATTTTCTCCCAGAGGAGAAGAACTCTTGATGACCACCACTGGACCTCCACAGAAGGACCAGACCTTTTTACAGGATCACTGCTTCAACAGGCCCTCATCCATCACTCCAGTCAGACTGCTGCCAACACCCTGACCAACAGAGTGTCAGGTTGTGTTCTGATTTTGTTGGTATGAGCTAGTGTTTCTGTGCTATTGCCTTTATTGTAATTTTTCATATTAAGTTGTAGTTCTGACTTGGAATCTCCCGCAACGTGTTTGTGCGGAGTCAATTCCTCCCACTGGCTTTCCTTCAAACCAGTACACCCATTCAATGGCACGTTCCCTGGGATGATACCCAGCCATGGGCCACACCAAGCAGGATCACAGGGCACTCATGTCCTGCCACAGATTTTGCCAGGATAAAAGAATGACCCTGAGAAAGGGCTGAATTTCACCAACCACTTTCCAGATCCTGAAATCTAAGGGTAGTAAGAACAAGTAATCCATCGACTTAATGAACAACAGGAAAAAAATACAATTTCCTGAAGAAATTAATTGCTCTATGGCTTATGGGTAGAATACCCTGAAGCCTCCTTAAGTGTTTTGAGCCAAATTCTAGGGAATCCTGTAAATTTAACTTGTGAAACTCCCGTACTGCATGCAAACTCTCCCATTTCTCCTGTTCCACCTTCACTACCCCCCAAAAAAGAGAGTTATCAAGAATTTTTTGTTCATCGGAGAAGCAGGAATCAAATTATGTTAAAGAGTAAACAAGTAACATTCAACTTGTGAGCTGTCTGGTTACAGGGTTTCTCTCCACCCACTGCATCTCATTGCTAGGAACCAAACCATACAGCCTTTTGACAGGTTAGCACCCCAAATCCCCGTTAATTAAAGGAACACCATAAATTTAGCTGAGTCTAAAAAGTGAAACAAAAGCTACTGAAAATGTAACAAAATAACAATTATTAATTATCCCAAATATCCCGGGGAATTTGTCATTAACTTTATTAAAGCCTCTCTCTCATCACGGTCAGGCATTTTGCAGCACTGTTCATAGGCACAACTCTAATCATAAATAGCTTATGTTGGAAATGAAAGTCATCTTCATTGTGAACTTATCACACCAAAAAACGTCAAACTCTCAGATTCAATGTCACTCATTTACCACCTGCCCATCTAGAAGCCGCTGTTGTTGGATTTAGCTTTCAAAAGCTTTTCATCATTTGACGCCTTAGAAAAGGTAGCGGTACCAGTAGTAATTGGAGAGCCCTGGCGATGACCTTGTCCTTCTGCTAAGCCCCAGCTAATCCTAGATGCGATACATCAACTTACCAGCAACATGATTATTTATCTGTGCCTATTGCTTTTCTTATAGATACGCATGCTCTAGAAAGACCTGGGAAAGAAAGTAATAATACAGTGCAGAGATTAAATGTTTTCATTTCAGCTGACCCTCATATATTTTGGTCATTGTTTTAATGGTTTTTGGAATTCTCAATATTTTTCAATCCCTCTGTCTGTTTAATTGATTTTCTTCTTCTTTTATAATATTTTTTGGTGCTTAATTAGAAGCACCAAAAATCCTTACAAATGGCAGCAAACTCTACTACATGTGCATGATACAAGCACCACTTTTCCAATATTGATTGTGCCTCACAATTGCTTTTGCCCTGCTGAGCATTCTACTCGAACAAACTAAGATAGGAAATCAAAGTTTTTTGGGGAAGCTCTCCCTCCTACTAGAGGATTACAACTATTAAAGCAACATGAGACCCATATAATTTCAAAGTTTATATACAACCAAAAGCACATCTGGCAAATAGCACAGATCATTTTATAGAGGTATCACATTTTATTTCAGAAAACATTTTGGAAGCTATTTTAATCCAAGTTTGCAAGAGCCATAGTTTGAGTAGACAGACCCACTGGGAAAATAATTATTGCACTCCAAGTTCCAGATAATAAGAATATATAATCAACTACAAAATACAAATCTTGGTACAGCTTATTTTTCTATAAACCCTGGTTTCAGAGGAAAAATAAAGCTCACTAAGATCATACCAAATATTAGCAGTACCATATAACTTTCCAATTTCTCACTTCTCTGTTTAGAACAAAATTTCCAATTAAAAATTTTTAAATTATGGGAATTTTTGAAAGGCTAGTAAATTCAGTGTAGTGCTATAGAGATATTTTACTTACAATTTTTCAAGTTTCTGAGAATATACTAAATAATTTTATTGTATTATTTGTACAGGCAATAAATGGTTAGCCATTCGACATTTGGTAGAAATATCTACAAAGACTAGAAGACCAGAATGTTTGAAAGTTGTTCCAAAGCAGCGCAGATAGAAGAGTTACCTGTGCTAGCTATATAACTATCTACCAGAGTTTTTCTCAGGAGTTCTTAACGAGAGAATAAAGGTAGCATATTCCCAGCTGTTCTAACCAAAGCAAAAGCACTCATCATTCTAATTTCATGGAAAATAATTTACAATATCTGGTTAGCTGTCCTTATTAGTCCTATAAAACTACCACACTGTTTGTCATTCTGCAAGAACATCGCTTCAGTTCCTCCTTCTCTTACACCTGGACCAGTTCTAATCCTGTCACAGGACATTTTTCTTCATCTAACCAGCTTCCTCAGCCAAACCAGGAAGCTGCTGGCACGGATATAAAGCTTGGAAAACAGCAAGAGGAAGATACAAATGAGAGATATTGAAAGACCAGCCTGGGGTGGTCACTGCTGAAATACAAACTTGGAGAATATTGCAAAAAACAGATCCAGAAAATGGAAAATAATACCTACAAAAAGTTGCATATCCTTCACACTTTCCCTGGCCAGGAGCATCCCAATATGCCAACACATAACTTCAGCTTTTCTCTGAGCTCAAGACGAAATTTTCTTTGAGGAACTAAGATTTCAGTAACAATAGGAAAATGTGCATGGAGAAAAAAAAAATTCTTCTAAGATTTTTAGCACCTCAATATGTTACAAACTTGGCTTTGTAATAGTTTTGCAAACGTTTAGGCAAAATTTAGAGGAAACACCTCCCTAGTCTCGTCAGAAGAAGCCTGTGTCTGTGGGACACAGAAGACCTTCTGTCAGGTCGGGCACTATGCTGTGGACGCATTTTCCTTCTAACATAATACAGCCATAATTTCTACAGTATGGCATTGCAGAACAAATGCAATCATATTCATTTCTCAAAACAGTCAGGTACTTAGAAGGGTAGCAGTGAATTCTGTGAGAGACAGCTTTGATAACCTAATGATTTGAGTTTCACATCAATGAAACAGATTAGATTAGATTAGATTAGATTAGATTAGATTAGATTAGGTCAGATTAGATTAACCAAACCAATTTCAAACCCCAGCAAACTGTTGCATATGTGTCATGAGATTGCAGCAGAATGTATAGGGAAGAAAAATGCTATTGGCAAACCTGCATTACAAGGAGAATATTCTTACAAAACCTTTTTCTAAAGTAAATCAAGCCATTTTTTCTACCTTGGCTGCTTTCCTAGAACCTCTACCAGTATCTGCTTAGTGCCACATGGAAATGGCATAGCAGAAAGAGCAGAGATTGACAAAAGAGTTGGCTCAATAGTGGGCCTTTTTAATGTAGACAAGTTGAATAATTTCTCAGGTTCTAGTGCTTCAGAGACATGCAGACTGAGAAAATCCTGACACAGAATCATAGAATGGCTTGAATTGAAAGGGACCTTAAAGATCATCTATTTCCAGCCCCCTTGCTTCTTTCATTAGAACAAGTTGCTCAGAGCCCTATCCAACCTGGTCTTGAGCATATTCAGGGATGGGGCATCCAGAGCTGCTCGGTGTAACTTGTGCCAGTTACCACCCTCACAGTGAAGAATTTCTTCCTAACATCTAATCAAAATGGATTAGATAATCATCTCCAGAATAATGCCTGCAGCCAAGATTCAGTTTGGGCAGAAACTGGTGTGTTAGTTGTGTGGGAATTAAGAGCTGAGAACCTGAGGAAATAAAAGCTGGGTTAATAAACTCATAGACTGTTTTTCAGGCTTATACTTGCAATATCACCTTAATTTACATAGTTTTACATTCATTCTTTTAAACTTTTTACAGAGTCCAGAAAGGCAAAAGTTTGGAAAGAGACAAAATATTTCTTCTCAGGACAAATCATACCCTTGTAAAACATTAGGAAACTTTCAGACGTGGAAAGCTAGACATTTCAGGTACATGAGCAGATAAAATGAACACTTTTTTGTAGCCACAAGCCCTTCAGAAACGCTTGTTCCAACTTTTATAAGTTGGATAATAAAAATATCTCTTCTCCTTACCTTATGCTTCTCATTTGATTTCTTTGTATTCTCATACAATTACATCTAGAACATTATTACATCTTCAATGGTTTCTTCCATAGCTTTAAGTCAATGTACACCCTTATAGTCCAGTTTTATTAAAGCTTGTTTGCTGATTCAATGGATTTATAGCAGTGCTAATTTTTGTATTTGACTGTACCACAGCTAAAGGAAAACAGCCTGCTGCCAGCATATTTCAATAACTAGCAGCAGTGCATATGGAAATAGAATATGTAGGTCTTGCAACTGTAATAAATAGTTTCTGAAAGAAAGAGGTCACTTCAGTTCTTATTGAAGGCAACGGGTTCAAGCAGAACATGAAAAGAAGTTTATCTGCATTGAAACTACACAGATACAACCACGTCACGATTACAGTATATAATATATTACAATGCCTCTAACTTTCCTGTGCTAATATATGCATGAAAAATGAAATAAAATAGGTCAGCTTCTGCATAAAGCACTTCTATCCTCACAAAACCTGAAAGTTAAGGGGACAGTGAAAACTTTAGCAGTAGTCAATTAATTGCAAAGATTATTTTAAATGTTGTAAAAGAAATCAGATTTGTCCCTTAAGCTGCCCACAAATTTCCACTGATTTATATACATTTTTTTTCTTTTTTGATAAGTGTTTTTCTTTCCACTACTGCATTGAGGGAGACCTGCACAACTAGAAGATGAATCTTTCAGACAAGCTTTCTATCTGTGGGGAAATAATGAAATGCACACAAAGTGCTTTCAGGTTTAAGAAAAGGAAAATGTAAATAGACATCATTTAATAATTCTCATTATGATAACCTCAATAATTTACTTCAAAAATAAATTATTAAATATTTTAACAAACACTTCTTTTTAGATGCAAATATTCCACGACCTTTCTCTAAGTTTTACAGTTAACTGATATTATGCCACAACAAAATTAAAACAAACAAGAAGAAAGAATTGTGTCCCATAATTCTATTTGTATTCAAGTTGGATATGCAAAGACATGTGAAAAAGAATGAAATAAGGTGTTCCAAAAAATGTTTATTTCTACAACATTGTGTTTTTTCTTTCACCTGTACAGGAGCAGCTTTCAGTGCTTATCTATAGTAATTGAAATTAAATCAAGCTTTTAAACTTTTCAAATCTCAGACTACTCTTAGCTACTTGCATTCAGCAAGGCCAAGCAAAAAATAAAAGTAATTGTAATATCACTTGCAGAGATCACAAGAGTTTTATGTTTGTTACCTGACTATACATTAAATCAAAATTTTTTATTCTATTAAGATTAAACAAAAAACTGATCTTAGTGGATGGATATATGTCACCTTGAAAAACATCAATTAATTCTGTGCATTTTCACAAAAAATGTCCCGTTTTCATTAAATCAGCAGAGGTTGCATCACCAAATATTTAATTGTTTCTTCCTAAGCTTGCTGGGGACTGTAGCTCAGAAGGAGAGGTGCATGCAAAAGTCTATATGAGCAAATTAATCAGAACCTACAGGAGATAAAGCTTTCTTCTGACCCAGATCCTTTGTCTGGTTTCTGACTAGCAGAGGACATGACCAGGGGCATCACAATGCAGTACTGGCACAGAAGGACACCGGATCCTTCTCAAAATATATGTGTCATCAAAGCTTAGTTCCATCTCATAGGTTATAAATTTTTCTTTTTAGCAAAACCCATAGACCACTGTTTATCAGATGAAAATACTTTCTCAGCAGTACCGGTTTAAACTAAATTTGAATGACCCAACTTCAGTCCCAACATACACTGCAAGGTGGAGAAAGGTCTTTAGGGAAAAGCTGTGCTTTTATTAAGCCAGCTAATAGTGTAGGGAAAAGAAAAGATTTGAGGCACTCATACAGTCAAGGTAGACTTGTGAATTTTAAGGAGTTCATTTCTACTTATGTTACTTATGGAAATGAAAAGTCAACACATTCTTTGTAAAGCAGAAGGGTGAAACAGTGAAGTGGGATCTTTGCAGAAACAGAAATCCAGGTGAATTCTGGTGCCATTAATGCCTTCTGGAAGTGAGGTCTTCCACAGTAAACACAGTGCCTCATTTTATTATTTTCAAGGACAACCTAGTTAAAGTTGCAAGCCAGACAAATTTAACATAGGAAGGTGGATAACACTCAGGGTTCAGTCAGCCTTCAACCTACTCAGTTTTATCCCTTGTGGCTTAATTTACTTCTTCTCTAATAAAATCTACCTGCCAGCTGTGATCTGCTTTGCTTTGAATAGATACCAATATTGTTTCATGGTACTGCCATCTTGGAAAACATGATGGTGCACAGGAACCAATTAAAACACACTTTTCTAAGAATATCATTCAATATGTGATTTTGTTCTTATTAGTTACTCAAGAGGGAAATTGTACAGAAACTCTAAGACCAACTGGTCATTTCAGGAAAAGTTTTGTCTATTGTATTTTACATAAGTAGCATAACTGTTTCCATGTGCTGAATACAATGCCAAGCACAACTCAAATGGTTAAATGAAATTCATAAGCAAACAGCAAATTGGGGTAATCAAACTATGTGCTTTACAAGCCAAAGTTGACCTTTCAGTTTTCAAAGACTCCTTCTACTCCCAAAGTATATGGAAATCTGTATGGAGAAGGGGGCAAAGAAATATAAAAGTGGTTTTAAATGCTCAAAAAAAAAAAATCATAGCACATATTTTTGAACAATATGGTAACTAAGAATTCAGGTGAGAAGAATTTCAATTCTAGGTATTCCAAGGTAAGTGAGCTTTTTTCCCCTGTTGTTTTGATTTTTAAAAAGCATTTGCTGATAAACTGTGAAATGGATGTTACATCTTGGCATTGCCATGCTTTAACTACAACGTAAAATATAGATACTGACAGTCAATGATAACTAAATAACAGTTCAACATGCGAAGTAAGATTCAGCCAGGGTTTTGACATCAAACAGTAACTGATCCAATGCTAAAAAAAAAAAAAAAAAGTAGAATTTAAATTTTAAAAAATGTATTTCAAACGTGAAAGTTTTCTTTACAAGTAAAATATAAAGCCCCTTAGCTGCATGTTCCAAATGCAGAAAATTCTTTGTTCCACACTTGCGCCTAGGGAGTGGGGAAGAAATTCAAGTATTACCTCAACTAATTAATGTTTATAGAATCTGTATATGTCAGGAAGTGACCAATTAATTAGAGTAAAATAAAGGAAGTGGACCTTAAAATGCGTTAAGCTGAGTTGAAAGTGGTAATATCCTCAATCCCACCCCCACCTCCAATACCATTGTGAAATTTTCATACTTTTTTTCTATTTCATTTCAGTTGCCTTCATTATAGTTGAGAGTAGTCCAAGGATTTCAGGCTATGAAACAAAGAATTACACCATTGACATTTGGGAAAGAATATGAGATCATTATAAGTCCTGAGCAGGGTGGCCTATATGCTTTACTAGCTATTGCTTTGCCCTTTAGCTAAAGTCCAGTACCTAAATCAATGGGACTCTTCTGCTTCTCTTTGAAAAGCACTCCAGACTCTAAAACACCTTGGTCAGGAGGCTTCCTTCTGTTTGTTTCTGTGGGGTGTTTTTCCCTTTTTTATTTTAAACCATGTCTAAGTAGTAGTACAGCTTCTTAAGGTCGCATTAAAGTTTGCTTTGGCACACATTCTCTGTTCATATCCTTGAAATGTTTGAGAACAATTATCAATTTTTTTTTTCTGAACTCCAAATTAACCACTGAAAATCATCATTAATCTCTTTTGTTCTGGTATTTTGTTGCTGAATTCCTCTAATAAGGTCACTGTTTTTCTGCTTGCTTCTGATTGCTTGGAATTAATTCCAAGTATTTCTGCAAAAAACTCAACACCATTGGGGGCAAAATCCTGATGCTGATGTATTTGCAGCCCAAAATCACCAATCCTTTGCTGCTTGTTCACCTACTTAATTCCTGGGTGATTTTTCGTTCACTCTACCGCAGATCACAGACTTACTCTAACTTCCTCTCAAAGGCTGTGTCAAGATTTCACCCATCCTCTCCTCTCTGTATCCATGGTGTTTGGTGTTTGTCTCTCAAGGCTGTCCATTGAATTTCTGAAGTGATTATGTCCTTCTTACCAAACTTCTCAACCTGTTATGCAGCCACTTTTCTTGAGCCATCTGTTATAAGCATATTTGAAGTTCTTTCCAATGTTGCCCCTTAGCCCAATCTTGCCACTTTATTGCATCTTTAATAGAAAAACATGGAAAACCTTGAACAATATAAATTGCTGTAAAACACCTTAAAAACATTTCACAGAGGTGTTGCTCAGAAAGACCATTAAGCAGAAGCGTGAACGGATGTGGAGGAAGAGCAATTCAGCTAAATAAGATGTTTCAAGTATTTTCTCTCTGATTTGCAGGTACAGACTAAATTGTATTTATAAAAGAATTAGAAAATTATGGTAATTGTTTTTTTAATTAACAATAAAACTTGGAGAAAAAAATTCTTGTCATTCCCACTTCTCTTCTGGATTAATTTTGTTTCAGCTGAGAAAGGTGGCAACACACAGGAGATTTTTCCAGTTCAAGACAAGGAGCAGAAAAGGGTATGGATTTGAGCTAATGTCATTTACCCTGCAAAAATGGTTGATCAATTCTTTTCAAATTTCTGCCCAAATATGTTTTATATCTTTATCTTACTTCAGTAGCCCAATATTATGCTCTGTTTTCAATTGCTCTGAGACACTTGCATGTAAAAGAACAAGACAGGCATTTCAGCAAGGCACGTAACAGACAGTGGCCATCAGCAGAGGTGTCACCGCTGCTGGCACAAGGATAATTAGAGTGGAGGGTCTCTGCAAAATAATAGCTTGTTAGAGTGACAGACCAAGAGCTGGTGAGTGCAAAGCTGGTGATGATGCACTCAGAGTGGGAGCAGGAGTACTACACTGGTGTGCAAACCACTTGCTCTGCACCCTGGTCCTTTGATCTCCAAGTGCTCCCTTGGCTGCTTCCACTCTTACAGATGGAAAGCCAGGGACATATGTAAAAGCTAGCTCTGCTGAGAGAAAGGAGATGCCTTAGGACATCACCACAGCACTATCAATTCCCATAAAACACAAAAGCCTCAGCTTTGCCATTTGGGAAAAAAAGCAGGAATACAGATTCTCCTTATCACTGGTGTCAGTTGCATCTCACATCTGTGCGAGGAAGCTCTCTGACTGCATAACCCTTTCCCTCCACCAGTCATTTTCACTGCACAGGCAAAGTGGTCACCAAGCTAGGGCAAGTACCATCCACTGCATCTGAAATGTGGAAAGCTGCCTCCATACTTCCGTATAGAACAGCTCAAAAGAAAACCTTAACGGACTCTGACAAGGGAATCGTGCCTGCACTGAACTGAAATTGCTTGAATATCAACTAAAACCTTCTCTTGTTTGAAAACCTATTTACACAGAGTCTTTTGAAGATTTCCAGTGCCAGCTTCCTCTCCTCGGTAGCCGAGTGCTGCTGAAGTCACCTCTAGTGCACTGAGAATAGAGCTTCTATTTACTCTCAATTGAATTGTTTTCTTCTCTGCTCCTTTTTCCTCAAACCCTTTTTCTCTCTACCTTTTTTAATGTAGAACCAGTGTCCTGCCTCAAACTTTTTGCAAAACACAAGAATGATAGCTGTTAGGAGTCTTGCCTCTCTTGCAGAATAAATAAAGGATAAGCATGTGAAAACATGTTAGCACAGCAGGCAAAGGGATGTGTGATGTGATTGCAGGTCTAAAATGAAATTAGTGGTGTGAAGGTTGGCTATGTGAAAAATCTTGTGGAGAAGCTGATTGAAAATGAAAATTAGTTGTCTTTTTGAGAACACATGTTATAGTCTGCTGTGTGATCCATAAAGCAGTTAAAAATATAATCAGAGTTGTTACACTCTCCAGAATTAGGAGAATATCTTTCCGACAACAACAGGCAAGTGCCTTCAGCAGAGGACGAAAGCGAAACAGCAGGATGTGCGCAGTAATGCTCTACTTAAACTGTCCATGCAAAGGGAGAAGCATTCTTTGCAAGAGGAGGTGTCTAATTCTCTGGTGTGCCTCTGTTTTAAATGCCATCTCCTGAGAAAGGCTTGAAACAAACAACGTTGTAGCCTGAGGTTCTTCCCTGCATGAAGGGGCAGTCTACTGACTTGCATAAGGGCAGGAAGCCTCTGTGGAATGATCTCTCGCCATAAACTTGTTCCATTTTTTCAAGATCTCCCATTGTTCTTGTCAACATAAGATGGTGACAATTTGCCTGGATTTAACCTGCCCAATCACCAGGGTTAAAAGTATAGCCTGGTGGCAGTCACAAACCAACTTTCTTTTAGCAAGGAGATAAAAATTACAGTAGTCAACTTTTTATTAAAATCTTCGTCAGAATAGCATGGGACACAAAGATGATTTTGGGACACAATTCAGTAAATTGGACTCTAAAGTTGAAATATTTTGGTAAGAGTAAGACGTGTTTCCAGGCCACAAACCAGAGTTGTTCTAACAACAAGTAGGTTCTTTTTGCAGAGGATGAATTGTCAGCAAGAACACACAAAACCAACAGTCTGTCTGTTTCTAGAAATTTTCTGCATTACACTATAGCTTTCCAGGTGAATTAACACAATACAACATTGTGTTTTCTTATGTGGAAAAGTTGAAGTGAATAAACTGAAGGACTGTATTGTTAAGGGAAATAAAAAGAAGCTTCATGACAAAAAATAAGTATATAAATGTATTTCTGCTACCCATTCAGAAAAGATTTTGTAGAAGTTGATCTAGTCTGTGAGAAAGCCCTGACTTCTAATGGACTGTAATATATTTCTACATCTTTCCAGCAGATGATAACAAAAAATCAGCACATAATCACCTGTTGCACGTTTCTGCCACTTGCAAAGCCATAAAAGGTACAAGATGAAGAAATAAAAATTTGGGGTTCTCTTACAGTTTTCTGAAGGAAAATCTTACACCCACCTTCCCAATAAGACATGAAATTTTCTGCCCTAATGCACAAAAGCTCAGATTGGATCAGACAAGCTGCCTGGGACACAGCAACAGAGACACAGGTCTTGAAAGAGAGTATTAAATTCCACCAAATAGATGCTGTGTTTTATCCACATTGGAAAAACTTGATTAATAATGGTTACAAGGTAAAGTTAGAGACCTGTCGGCACCTGACTTGGTAGAGCAAGAAGCCAGGGCAGGTCTGATAAAGAGAATTACTGGGGAGTTCTAAGACAAGCTGAAATATTTCCTGGGTTATTTGGTTTCTTATTCCACTGCATGTTTATTTTCTCCATTTAGAACTGCGGCAAAGATTTAATTTATTTATTAACATTTAGATGAATTCTAGTGGGGTGAGCACATAAGATATCATTTTTGGAGGTCAGATCCAGTATCTTTGAGCACAAAACACCAGCTCTTGGCATATTTCCCTGTTGTGCTAAGTAAGGCTGGTGGTGTTGTCATACAACTGGAGAATGCCTAAAAATCTACAGTACAAAAGTTTTTTATAAATGTCAGTGTTTAGGAAAAAAAACACAAACAAAAAAAATTCTGAAAAATCTTTAATTTCCTTCTAATTTGTTTCATTTCATGCCACATATGCAGCAAGGCAGGGATGGGAGTGTACCCCTCTGATTTTAAACTAGTTGTTTTAGGGATACTAAGCTTTTGCATTTAACGTAGTTCTGTGTGAAGTCAGCATAATGATAAGACCAAATTTAAATTTTAAAAAAAGAAGAAGAAAAAGGAAAATCTGGAAGGAAGTCCCATTTTAATCGACTCCTTCAGTTTTGGGCTGCCGGCCCTCCATTTTCTATGTGCAATTCCATTAGCCCCACTGCTATTCTCTGGAAGTGGCTGCACTTTCCCTCCAGCTGGCAAGGTGCAAAGGGCTCTGTAGAAGTGGTCTAGGAAGCAACCCACACCCTCCCTGGAGACCAATTACTTCTGAAATGTGCCTGATCGTTTGCTGCTGCCATCTCCCCCTCCCCAACCTACCCCCACCTTCCCCCAGTCGCTCATTGTACTGTTGTCATCGAGACACCTGATCAACCCTAATTCTTGCTTTTATTTGAATTAGGGTGCCACTGATCTTGGATCCATGTCAGGGCCCATGTAATGCCTTTGGGCAACACTGGGGATTCGATTAGCATTTTGGTGCTTTTCTAAAGCCACATGGTCAGCATTATAAGGATCCCATTAGAGATAAAGGGAGCAGTTACACAAAGCCTAAGAAATATAAGGGCCAGAGGAGGTTGATGTAATTGGCTGATATCAGAAAGTGCTTTAATTGATGAAAGCATACTGTGGTTACTACCCCTTTTTTATAGTTTAACATGCCTCTTAATTACATTCTCAGTTGTTCGTTTACACTGAGCATGTCTTTCAGGACTGCCAAACTCTTCAGGGAAAATTAAGCAAGTATGTTGTAGTAGGTTGGCCGGCCTCACAATTCAAACCCCATTATTGGCTAATAGAAGTAGTCTAACCAGAAAAAAAAGAAAAAAAAGGTTGGCTAATCAAACAGTCCCAGAAATGAGAGGATGGAGAAAAATGAATAATTGTCAAACTGGGGACCATCAGACAGACTGCCTATGCTGAAGTGCTTTTTTTAAAAATACAGATATAAATATATATTTCTAATGTCAGGGAAAGACGTTTTCCAGCAGTTTTTTAAGTGAGGCTGCCTCAGCTCAGAAGGGCGGATCTTGGCAACAGTACGTCCACTTTGCAGTACAATGATTACCTGAATTTCTGTTCTTGACCCATTCAGTCCACCTGAGATATATCTGAGTTTGCTACGCATTTTGTATACCTACACTATTATTTAATTGTTGGGCTTCCTTAATACATGTGATAACTTGAAGCCATAGTAATCTCTTATTGCCAAGGCACACTCCAAGTTTTACTTTTCTTACTTCTCCTGTCAACATTCATGGTCTCAGGAAAAGAAGGTTTTATACTTAGAGGAAAAAGCCAAAACTTTTTACAGAACCTTAGGTATTAACATCCACATGATGATTAGATTTAAATAAAGATCCTAATCTCTGCTTTACTTACTTAGGTGTCTGTCAATAGACTCTTTTTGATTAATTGTCTGTAATCCAGTGGAAAATAATACAGAAACTATAAATAAAGAAAGGCTAACATTTAATCAGTGATGAATTATCCATAAAATTAGTAAATATAAATTCACAGTGGAAACTACTGGTGTCACAGTAGGATGAATTCTGTTGCTACTGCCTTTCTTTTATGTTTTTCGTACTATGTATGTTTCAAAGCTGTTCCAGTATCTTTTCTTACTTTTTTTTAAGCAAACAGGTGCAAACATATCTACATCCTCCATGTGTTGAATCATTGAATGTACAGGAAATAAAAATTTCTTCAACCTTACAGCCACTGTGTTCATTACTATTAATATGCAGGACTCAAGCTGCTGGCTCATTTAGGGCTTTCATAGTAGGGCACAGCTAAACAAAGTAATATTTTCCAATTATTAGAGATGATTAAAATACTGAATTTCAGATTATAATTATGTTACTATGGAAAAAAAATCTAGAAAATAGGTAGGCATATGTTAAGGCCTGCATGTTTTGTTGTATTAAAATTGTTTTTGAAGAGATATTTGTAATATGCAACATCATATGTTTGCAAAATTGGTCATCTAGAATTGTGACTTATGGTCATATCCATGAAACAGTATCTCTGTTTGGTATCCAATACACTCACCAACACAGCAGCATACAAGGTAACTGTAATTTCCTACATTGATTTAGTCACCAATTTGGATATTGGGTTAATAGAAAATATTAAGAGAAAGGAAAAGAAAGATATCTCCTTTTAAAACTTCTTTCAAATCAAGCTCTGTCTTCATGGATAGCGTAGGAGCTGAAGAAACATTAATTTCTAAGTGTTTTATAGATTCATCAAAGCAACAACAATGGTACTCCACAGAGGAATTCTTGGAAGAGATTTAGTAGCTTTAATTGTGCTGCTCTTCCAGATAAACAGATAAATTCACCAGTTCATGAGCTTAAAGTGCATCATAAGTTCCTTCTGGCTTTAAGAAGTTTAATTTTGAATTCCCAATATCTGAATTAATTGCAGGTCTGCTTCCAATAAGATCACAGTCTTTAAATTTTACATGTTAGTGCATCACTTAAACCATGTCACTTCCTGTAAAATTTTTCCTCACTGTAAGTTTGTATAACAAAATTTGACATGATAGAAGTGTGCTGGTGTGGTGCAGTACCTCAAAAATAAATACAAAGCTTTAGGATATTAAATTTTACTGATCTTTTGAGTTATCTTTGGGTGATTAACATGTGTGGATAATAGTTTAGTGGGACAGGTTTTAAGCAATTGCTGAGGGTGAAAAGTTGTTGACCCTGAAGTTGTCACAATCCTGCTGTGAACTGAAAACACCAAAAAAAATGTACACTTTAATAATGATCAGAATACCTGCTTGCCCACACAATATATAAAATACTAAATTGGAAGGGTCATGACACTTAAATAAAAAAACAGAGAAATATAGAAATGAAAAGAACTCCAACCAGATTGCTTCCATCAGAGTTAAGCTGTTGAGTAGATACTTGTCTTAAATAACTTTCTATCCCAGATAGTCTCCCTCAGCAATTTTTGTAGAGCGAGAACCAATCAGATACATTACCATGATGAGACTTATAAAGATGTTGTAATTGCAATTGGATCTCTGGGATGCAGAGAATCTAATTCCTGTCTTGACTGAACCATGCAACTTCAATAGCATAGTAAGACCTGGGAGCAAATGTTGCGTAAAAGGCAATCCTCAATCACTTAGGAACTGTGGTGTTATGAAAGACTTAATTTCTACTGTGCCTAGTACAGGAAATAACTACTAATCACTTCAACCTTTATACTTAATTTTTGAAATATAGGAATTAGAATACTAATTGGGCACTAGATTGTGCAGGTTTTGCCTCTGCAGAATCCTTCACTAGAAAACTTTTCAACATTACACAGGATAAAACACAAAATCTACCATTCTAGCTACAGTATTGCTCTTCTATTTAATATAGAAATATAAGTGTCTTTAGTCATGAAAGAGAAAATTATCTGCAGTTATTCCACTTATCTACCCTATAGACACAGTTTTCTTGGAAAACTCCATGTCTGGTCCTCATTGAAAATTAATAAAAGAGCTAAGCTGAACTGAACTCAAGATTGCACTAGTCTTTGTAAGTCCTTTCAACATAGAGGCACTATCAATCTACTCCTCATTATCTCTCCTGTAGATCTCACCTTGCCCCACAGCAGCTGTCAGCATGAACAGTGAATGCATTCCCACTTAGGCAATGAATATGGTTAGCTACCCATGCACAAACTCATCTCTAATGCCTTATCCAGCAACTAAAGCCTCTGCATTTAGCCAGGTGCTCAAATGAGCTGTTATTACTTTTTTCCATTAAAATTACTCTGTTTTCTCTGTAAACTGATATTCAGCTGCTCTCCTCCCGTTACAGTCTATAGTCTTCAAAAACTGCCAGTCTAGTGTTTGCACTTAACACACCACAAGTGGAGCCAGCTCAAATTCTTGCAGAAGTTACGGTCCATGCAGGAAGGAACATAGAGAACTATTAATGGTACAGGTCTGGTCTGATAGGGGTGTTTTGATAAATACAGTCACCACAAGGTCACGTCTGAAGATAATGTTTATTTTGACAAGTGAGAGGATCCTGGTTCTCTCATCCTAAGAGAAACAGGAATCTCATGGATTTTGGTTTAAACAAAAATAAAAAAATATGCAGTCAAGAATCAGAGGTGCCTAGTGCAGAAAATGGAGAACTATGAAAAGAGACTAAAAACATAAACCACCTAATCTGAAGATTAAAGAGGCCTTGAAACCAAAACATCTTGAGTACCAGCTCCAGTGAAGTTTGTGGAGAAATGTAGAGCAGAAGAACTCGTGATGCTGCACATTTTAGATGCACTTATCTTATTCATGCCTGACCATCTCTCCTGTTTGTTCAAGTAAATCTTCACAATGACATCTAAACTAAACTCAGCATGTACTTACTTTGTGACCATTGGATCCACATAAATTGTAAGCAGTCCTCCCACAAACTGGGCACTAAAATGACTTTGACAGAGCATATCCACAGTTTCTCCTTAAGGATAATAACGTGGAGTCTCTAATTATCAGAAGACTGGGATTTAATCTGTAAGACAAGTAGCTTCAGTGCTATAATGAATTTCAAACCTGATCCCTCATTTTCTATTTACACCAGAAAACAGTTGGCTTATTATGTTTGCAGTTCCTGTGGTGTTTTGTCAGTCGAACACAAAGCCTCCTTCTCTGATGTTCAACAATATGTAGCTTTCAAATGAAAATATGTGAGCTTTCAAACGTACCTGCTCTGTACACAGGTATTGTTCATGTTCCCTTTACAGGATATTAGATCCCTCCATTACTTATTTATCCCACAGTCTTTGACAGTGGAGAGGTAATCATCAAGCATACACTTCAATAACACCCAAACATCTTGGCAGAAAAGCACGGTTCTTTTTTGTATGGGTAATTGTTACCAAAAGAGCTGACTTCTCCAGAAATGGCTGAAAGGAAAAGTAAAATAGCAAGGTGGTGGCAAAGGCCACAGGTGTGGGAGCCCTAAAAGCAATCCAAACAATGAACCTAACAAAAGATGCTTTTGATGTATCTACAAGGTAGTATTGGCAAAACTTCAACCACAGATATTGCCCTCTAATCAGAAGTTTATATTACAGATAAGTAAAATATTTGGTTGAACCACTTTACAGATATTTCTGTGTTTCTCTTTCTATTTACCAAGGGAGAAATTTAATGAGAATTTGATTCAAAATGCTTCACAGTTAAGCACAAAATGATAGATGTCTTGTAAATAGATAAAGCATGGAAGTGAAATAGAACTGGAAAAAATAATTTTGTTTTTTGTGATTTGTGATTTGTTTAGTCATTTTGGAAACTGTCTGCATCTCTTCAGCAAATTAGACTTGCTCACTTTATGGGTTCTCTCACCCTTTGGTGAACCCATCTTTGAAGTTTCAGTATTAAAATTAGCTCAGAATCATGAAGGAGGTTTTTTTAATACTTGGATCTGATGCTGTTCTGAAAAATGCTGTAGGCAGTCCACTATGTTCTAGAAAAATTAACTTACTGGAGAAGATACAAAGTCTACGCACAGGAAAACTATGAAATAATTCAAGTATAGCAGTGATGCTCTTCTATGAACGTATTTTTCATTTCAACGATGCTTGTAACCATTTCATTTTGGGATTGGGATGAGCTACCATCATGTTTCTCTTTCACATGCCTAAATCTAAGATCTTTCACATCAAGCTTGCACTGTTCTTAGTTCCAGACAATTCAAATTTATGCCACTAAGTAGACATTCAGAGATCTGCTTATATTAATGATTCCTTAGCTATAAATGGATGAGGCCTGTATATGAGTTGTGACTTTTGGAAAAAATCATGTTTGATAGTCAGACCCAAGCTTTGCATATCACGCCTGATTTTTATCTTTTACTGACGTATCTGGAGGAACTGACAGGCCTGGAGGAAGAGAAGTCTCTCTGACTCTAGCTAAGTAGGTTAAAACTAGTGTAGGCAAAACCAATTTGTCCAAATTAAAAACTCTATGCATATACATATATATTTTTTTATATATTTATATTTATGCTACATCTAGATGTGATGGAATACTCTCTGAGGATGCCAAACTTGAATGTGGAGGAAGTTCAATTAGGACATTCAGGGAACTCTTCATTTTAGTGTATCAAGCTTAATGCAAGCAAAATTTCAATCATTTCACCAAAATCATTTCATGCTTATCTTCTGACAACTTGCTGGTGGCCTCCAGTGAGCTCACATTTTACCAAAATAAGGCTGTCATACACGTGCATCAGTTTGTCCATCTCCTCAAAGACAGTAGTTTGGTTATTTTTTCACTGTAGTTGTAGTTTTACTCTAAGTAAATCTGTCTAGGCTGTGCAGTTTCTGCTTTAGTTCTTTCTTGAGTGGCTGAAGAATTATTTCATGTTGTCTGTGCATAACACTTTGCAAATGAGCCTTATATTTCTCAAAAGCTCTAAAAGCTTTTAATGTTCTCCTCTGCATTAGCTGTACCACAACATTTAAAGGGATTTTGTTTGTGATGTATTGTCAGCTGATACAAAGCAGAAAAATCCTCTGATGGACTGTTTAATGTGTTATCTTAGCCTTAAATCTGTACCCCATAACCAGCAGCCCAAGGTGCCCAGTGGCTCCTGCACAAATCTCAGTCCAGCCGCTGGGCAGCCAAGAGTCAGCTTGGAGACCCTGTATCAGAGCTAGCAGGCCCACCCTACAAACAAATCACAAAAAATTAAATGAATGGAGCTGCAGTTTCCAAGCTGAAACTAGGCAAGAGTGGACTAGCAGCTGACAAACTTCTGACCAATTGTGTTAAACTAGCCAAACTTGCCAACAGGATACATAAACGGGCCAAGAAGAATCAAGGACAGGATGGCACCTGAAATCCTCTGTTAGGTTTTAGAGAGCTGAAAAACAGAGCAGCTATCACTTTTTTCAATTTAAAAAAAATTGCAAGGTTCTCTTACTTCTGCCTCTCTTTTTTTTTTTCTTTTTTT
>VZTG01005545.1:2314697-2462538 GCA_013397845.1 Melanocharis versteri | reverse complement strand
TTAAAAAAAATTTAAGGGTTTTCTTTTTTTTGCCCTCTTTTTTTTTTTTTTTTTTTTTTTTTTTTTTTTTTTTTTTTTTAGCTACGGTAATTGCAGTGAGGGATCACATTTGGGCTTTATTCCTTTTGTAGCCTTAAAAGGCTCCTGGGAGGTGAGGATAGGGTCTTGTATTTAAAGATCATTAATGCACCAGAAAAAATGCTGAGAAATATAGTGATTTTTGGTTTATGCACAACTTTGGAGCACTTCACTGACAAAAACAACAATAAGGAGTGCTGCAGAAAGCAGGAAAAGTGTTGAAAATAGCACTTTCTATGTCTGAGGTGCCTACATCTGCTGTACATCATATCCTCAAACCCTCTTCCCAGCTGCTGGAGTTGGCAAGACAAGAATAGTTTGGGGAATAAAAATCAGAAAAGGCAAGAAATAAGGCAAGGTCTGAATCTCTCCACTTCAAGGGAAACAATATTCATCATATAATGAATCAACTTTATAGACAATATGCTTTCCCACTGAGGAAATACTAAGTTTTCTCAAAAACAATCAATTTTTTGGTAAAATTCTGCTAGGTTAAATACAGCTCTATACCAAAGTACACCGTACTTTGTATTCCTCACAGTATTTTCATTTAAAAGGGAGTTGCACTGCAAAATAATGTCCTTGTCTGTCCCTTCCTCATACAAACCTCAAATCAAATTTAATAAAGCTAGTTTGATACAATGCCAGCCTACACTTGGTTTACCCTTGGTCGACTTTAATAGGGTCAAAAATATTTTCGCTTTGGCAGTGTACGCATTAATCATTTTTCCAGAGGATTTAGAAAATTGGAAGAGACAAGGCCAAGCAAAATTTTAAATTAATTGGGCCTACCCCAGCATTCAGGGGGTCACCTTGTGTCAGTTGTCCCACATTTTCCAGGTCACAAAGTTACAGTATATCCTAAGCTGCCATGAGGAGAGATCTGTGCTGTGGGCACGAAAAGGTGAAAGAATTTCTCCCAGAAAGTGCGATTTTCCTAGAGGCAACCACAATGATTCCAGCTTCCAGACTGCCACCAGACACCAACCATTTAAATAATGCATACTCGACTGATGCCTGTACTTGGTGCATTTTCTAATCAAGTAGTCAGGAAAATTTGCAAACATTCTGTCATTTACCATAAATCTGCTGCCTGCTTGCTACTACAGCGTAATTAATTTTAGTGCTGCTCAGAATTCTTAATTTCAACTGGGAAATCTATCTTCACGATCACTGTTGTTTTCACCCTTCCTTCTGTTTTGTTTAGTTGGTTGGTTGGGTTGTGGCTGGTTTTTTTGGGCTTTGTTTTTTGTTTTGCTTGTTCCCTAATACTCCGGCTAGGGATTTCAACATCAAAGCACTATTCTTACAAGGGAAAGACTGTTTGTGGCAATGCTAATATGCTATTCCAGTGTGACACCAATAACTGCTTTGACATTTCTGATTGTTATCTGCAATAATGCCCTCTCAGTATCTGGCTGACTGGCCAGATATAGATGCCAATGGTAAAGGAAGGAAGCAAGTGAAAGACTTCTTTTGAGATGTAATTAGTTTACTAAGTTCTAAAAGGCCTTACTGCACGATAAGGACTGTGTATACCTTTTAGTTCACAGTTTTATTTTGAGGAACAGAGTGCCACAAACTAAGTGCTGAAAATCACTGCAGGCAAGGAGGTTATGTTAAATGGTTTATCATCTGTTAAACATTTTTAGTATTTAACACATAGCATTAATAGGGTTTTTGGCACAAGAAAAAAATCATATCTTGCAGGTTTATTTACGAACCTTAAAGTTATGAGAAGACTGGAAAGGAAATACCTGTAATTATTGCCTACAATTCTGCATACACAAGGCATATTGTTTTTTGAAGAGGTTTACCCTTATTTGCAAGGTGAATTTGGAGTTGCAACAGTAAGTATTTAAGGTGTTCAGTTCTGGTCCAATTTGAGTAATGGCCAATGTGACCAGAAAAATTGTGCAGCTGATGGGTTTTCAGTGTAACTGTCCGTTCCAGTCAGGGCTTTGAAATAATCATACTGTCCACCATGAAGTCTAATATGACGTAAATTTCTTGATTTCCACTTTATAATTGTATTAAACAACAATGTTCAATGGGAAGATTAAATAATAAAAACAGAAGAAATTTACATTAAAGTAAAAATCTGTGTAAACATGAGTCACAAAGAGATTAGATAGATACAGTTAAGTATTTCAGGATGTTTGTGGCTATCTTCATCTAAACAATACTGATAGTTTTCTGTGGATGGTTCTGTCTCCAATTGTTCCCAGGTATCCTTAGGGTGGCCCAAAATGAAGTTGATACTTGTTCTGTAAGAGCTGTAACCATTTGATATCAAGCTGTTTTCCTGTCAAATGACTGTTTTAATATTAATGAAACTAACTGCTGGTGAGTGGCATAGTGCCATCATTAAGCATTTAAAAGCAAAAAAAGCAGGAACTGAGATCTTATGAAGTTTGTTTCCTGTAGGCACATATGAGAAAAGGGAAGATTATGGACACATAGGGAGCAACAGCATACAAATACCTGTTAGAAAAATGTTAAAAAGAAGATTCTACATGTAAGGAGAGTGTTCCACAATAACACAGGATAAAATGACCACCTATTCTTTCTCACCAGTTTCATGCATGACTTAAATCACATATTTAGCCCTGAAAAAAAGTAATAGCACTGAATTACCTAGTGGTTACATTTAACTGTGGATCTGGTGCATCTGTGGTGTATCATTGCGATGTCCAGATCTTTTTTCCTAAGTGTTATATTGGAGCCTAAAATTGACATTACAGATTTTTAAGAAGCATCCAAAAATATGCCCATCAACATCAAGAACCTACTTGATAGGATCTATGTGGGACATTTGAAAATAGATATTGGCAGAAAGCTCTAATCATATCTATTTCATAGACTATTAAAACAACACGCTGATGAAAACTGTCACGCAGCTGGGATCTTCTTTTTAATACTGCAATGGGTTTTTTTTAACAAAAGAGAGGCTTAAAATTTAAAAGGGCAGATCATGCCTGTGAGAAGTAGTGCAGACACTATGACACTAAGCAAGGAACAAAATAACATGCAAGCCTGTAAATTAATCATTACAAAGTACTGAATTGCAACATTAGATGAGCAGTGGTTTTGGTGTCATAAAATATTATGGGATTATGTCTCCTGCAGACATGATGTACTGTGGTTTAAATGTACACAAATAGAATAAATATAAATAAATATCTCAACATGCTTGTTCCCAAATTATGCTATTAGTGATGTATGACATTACTCATGTTACTCCTTTTATTAAGGAAAAACATTTTAATTTATTTCAGGATGTTTTTCTTGAGAGCAGCACTTTGCTGCTCATCATTGTATTTTGACAGCAAACTGAATTCTTGTTCACAAGTATAGGATTTGTTTAGCTCCAGGCATCTGTGTTTGGATTATGAGAATGCTGATTGGTTCACTGCCAGAGGCACAAAAAGGTCAAACTGTCCTTTTTTAAAGGCTCTTTTTTCCCTTTCCCCCCACCCATTTTTCCTTTTTTTTTTTTTTTCTTGCCTGAGAGTTTGGCTCATTAATCAGAGTTAAAAGAAAGGGGAAAAGGCAGTGACTTGAAATCATTTGATTCTTTTTCAAGGGGTATTTTAAAAAGCAGAACTCAATGTTAGTGTTAGAGGTTGAGTAGATGTTTGTATGGATCATACTGACATAGTTCTGACAGGTGACCTGAAACCTTTCAAACTGACATCTGTCACAGAGACAGACAGAGGGTTTTTAGCCTCAGAGCCTGTTTTCATGACATTTCATTTTTCATCAAATTTTGAGAGAAGGGGGGAAAAAAAGAAGATGAACTTGAAAAAATCTTGCCAGGGGCAGAAAATGAGATCAGGTTTTGTGCAGCTGTCTAACTCACCTTTAAAGGTTAGAGGTCCAGGCAAAGTGAAGAAAAAGGTCTCATTTTGATGTTATTAGCTAAAAGGACAGATTACTTCTTTAAGTCTATTTCTACAGTTGCATAGCCAGTATAGGACATTATAGAGGTGTAGGTAGTTTGAGTTAGCCATTGGAAATCCTGGTTTCCAGCATTTACTTGCTCTTTGCACTAAGTTGAAACTTAGAGCACAAGTTTAACTCCTATAAGCATTTAAGCTGAAAACTTCAAATCTCTATCACGTGGAAAATATCACGTGATAAAATATTAATCAGTATTTAACTTCTGGTTTCATTTTATTCAAACATTTTTTAAGAAACTGTGAGTTCTATTTTAAACTAAAATGGATGAACATACAGGGATCTGCAATGTAGGCACCATAATGAGAGTATATTTTGAATCTGAACTTTACTGAATGCACCCATGAGACAGATTGAACAAACTAGAAATTTTCTTTCCTTGCATTTCCCAATGGTCAACATGGCCCTTCTCCTTCAGAAGAGGAAGTTCATCCTATCAGAAATGCCAGCTTTTTCCACACCTGCCATCATAAGATATCCAGATTGGAATTGCTGCCTTGACCAGTTTTCCTCTGGCACATTGGCGTGGGAGAAGTAACAAAGATCAGCCTTCAGTATGTGCAAACACATCTGAGATTAATTGTCAGCTATCTTTCATAAAGATATTCACTCAGATTCATTAAGCCCATCATAATCCTGAAATCCTGAAACACTCCTAGGCACTGAAAAAGAGACGATAAAATTCACATGTCAGGCTACAAGTGGGCAGCCGGTGATGGTCCTGTTCTACCGGAGATTTACCAGCTGGGCCACTGAGGTGAAGCAGGAAACCTATAATACCTGTTTCATTTTATGGTTTTAACTACCAGTAAAAATGAGCTGAACATTTTCCAACACACCTGCAACACTGTGGTGGGAGCAGTGGCAGGAAAGACTGAGGATTGAGGCTGTTGTCCCTGCTTGCCTTTCTCTTGACAAGAGGAGGAAGGAAAATGGAACTAACATTAATTGTACCTCGGCTGATCTGGAAAGACATTGTCAGCATATTATTGCTGTCAGCCATTTACTCTTGCTGAAGCTATGCAGGCTTCAGCAATGAAATCTTGCCCAAAACTGATTAGGCTTTCGCTACAGTCTTGAGATTTCAGGATGCATTTCCAAAAAATATTAATTTGTGGTTGAGAAGAAGGCCGAATGATGTTTTTCTTATGTGTTCAATTCTACTGAAGTTTAAGAAACTGCATGAACTGAAATTGTTCATTAATTAGTGCCATTTTTTGGCAGTTGGGATTTAGGAGTAAATATCAAAAGCAGTATTTTCATGCACTACTAATCACAGAAGACATAGTTTTTCACTTCTGAGAAAGTTACTGGTGTCTTCCTTACTTTGAACTGACAAGAAATCTTGAGAATAGCTCATGAGTTATGCCACAATCAAATATACAACATCAACATAATTTCAAATTGGACAAAGCATCCCGAGCCAATGAACATTGGTTTGCATGTACGCCATCACCCTGACATTAGTCCTTTTTTCTCCTAAACATTGCTTACCATACTTCCTTTGCTGTTTATTACAATAAATGTATTACAAACACCTATATTAGAGTGTCAATGGTACTCATAGTCAACAATCGTATAAATGTTCTCCTGATACACCTCAAAATTTAGCAATTTAGATTAAAGAAGTTTAATAACACAAAGGTACAAAATACAAATTTTTTTCCCTGGGAAAAATAAACTAATTGTGACTCTGAATTGGTCTTTCAAGGAACTCCTTCCTTTCTCTTTTTTACGAAAATAAAGGGGGGCAACTGCTGTCAGGTTAGCTTAACATTCTTTGTTTAAGATATATTCAACCCTATACAAATAATATTAATATTAATGTTCTGCCTCACCAGATCCTTGGACATCTTCTTCTCTGCTTTTTAAATGTCTGGCCTAGTTTGATCAAATGTGGATTCACATAATCCTTTTTCTTCATTTTGTGTTAAAGGTATTGATAGATATTGCAGGAATATAGCTAGTAAATGTCTTCCTTAGCCAACTCAATACCAGAGAACATTAGACTTTATTTTATTTGCATACACTAAACAGTAAATTAATTCAGACGCTATACTAGGCTATGTCTGCAGAGATTATAAGCCTGTGGAGGAAGGTATTGAAGAGATGCAGAAGAGCTGCATCTCCAGAGCATCAAGTTTGAATACCCCATGTATTTTCACATCTGTTCTATAAGTGCTGTAACTTCAAAATCATCCTTGAGGAGGTGATCTTTAGACAGGTTAGTCTGCTGCTGTCAGAGACAGAACCTGTGTCAAGCACAAGTTAATGGTATTGTAGAAAACCATCAAGGACTTATAACCTCAACGAAATTCCTGTTAGTATCTGTGCAGGAGCACAGATCTGTAGGAAAATCTTCTCTCTTACACTTGCTGGACAAGAAGAGTTCAGACTCAGCTGTGTAGAAGATATTTAAGTGCTCTGCAAAACATGTAAAGTGCAAGAATTACAAGGCAGGAAAAATAGGCCATATGGAAAGATGGAGAAGATTGAAAAAATCAGATAGTGTTTTCGTGGAAGGAGTGTGCCTCTGGCTTTATGTTGGCTGTGATTGTACATTTTTGGGTGTCCCAAGAGAAATCACTCTTGAGGTTAAGAAAAATTTCAGTGGAAAAGGTAATGGAGTTTGGAGGTAAAAAGCTACAATTCTGAAACTGTTGGTTATTTTTTTCACGGGAGAGGAGGACACCAATCTTAGAAGTCCAAGCTAATTATATAGAGACTTCGAGTAGTAGCAAAAGAGTTAAGCCCATCAAAAAGGAATTAACTAAGTGCTGGGAGAATATAAAAGGAGTCATGGGTAGTTTAGAAAATCACCATCTGGTATTTTCAGTGCAAAACAATTTCTGCCATTTTTAGCAAATGAAGTAGAAAAGGTGGCATGGGTAAGGATTTAGTGCAATATAATGTATTTGGATCACTATTAGTTATTAATTTAGTTCAGAAATAAAAGAAAAAAGAAAAATCTATTCAGAACAAAACTGGTGTTAGACATGAAATACACAAGAATACTGTAGTTATGCATGTTGCTTTCCATTCCTCTAGAGGGTATTGTACTCTTACGGTATTGACTTTAAAAGGGCCTGGATTTTTTTCAGCTCCTACTGAGGTTAGTTAAAAAATCTGAGTATTCAACAACTCTGAAAATGCAAATGTTTTTACTGAAGATGAAGAGCCATTTTCATCACCATAAAGCATTCAAATCATGGTCTCACATGCAACATTCAGGAAATTTCTCCTCCCACCCTTTTCCTGTATTTTCCCCATATGAAAATGTGGTGAAGTAAATCTGTTCTTGTCCTGGTTTGGTTATTCTTTATGTGGTAACAGGAATTCAGAATCATCAAAACAACCTTATGTGGTAAAAGGAAGCATAATTGTCAAGAATGAGATAATTATAAGGTAGGTGTTAAGATTCACTCAACATTTATGTCCACCCATAGACTTCAATATTTGTAAAACAGATAGATAGGAAAAATAGATATACAACATATACTCTTCATTTTAGAGAAGCAAGCAAGGTTAAGCTTTGTATTATTAGCTTTTTCATGTAAGTTGCACATTGGTGGTAAACATGGGAACTGGAGATGAGTAATGAACCTCCATTTCTCATCTTTCTGAGGAAACATCGTCTGTCTCATGTGCTTTAATACCTTTGCCTGCTCTCACTCAGAACAATTTTAGATTTTCTTTTTGGTGCATAGCACATTAGAGGAAATTTTTTAGAGAAGGTTTGCATAGTTAATTGCAAAAATATGAGCTGAATACGGCCATTTCTAGACTTTTAGCTTCACAGTTTAATAGGCAACTCGAAAGTTTGATCTTATAGTTAATTTTTGTCAATATTCACTGGAGAATCTTGTATTTCTGGATATGAAAGCCCTCAGAGAAAGGCTGAATACAATTTTTCCTAGAATTATTCACTTTTACCTAAAGTCTGAGACTAATAATTAATAAAAATTTATGAAAACTCAAACTCCCAAATTATATGGGTTCACTGAAAACAAATTTTCTACAATAAATCTGTTTCCAGGTCTTACTTGTAGATGCAAAATAGTTCATAAATGCCAAATATGAAAAAATATTTCTAGAAAATAGATTTTACACTATTTTTTTTGATCGATAGGTCATGCCAAATATGCAGTTATTTCTAAAAATTACACTAGGAAACATTAAAAGTATTCCCTTGGTTTCCTGACTTTTGTTTACTTCTTATTCTCTCATTTACAAAAGTTTACTATTTTCTATGAACATTTGCCTAAGCTTAGGCAGGAACAGACCTTCTCAAAAACAATTTTTTGCATCATCAGTGGCAGTGCACTATTTCAAGAGAAATTGCCACTATTCATAACACAATTATATTCAGTATATTGCACATTATTCCTAGTACAAATTCACGTTCTTGAGGACAATGATCATGGGAGAACTGCAGTCCTTCTGTCCCTGTAAGATTTTTAAGCTAAATGATTATTATTCTCTTCATTAGTAGAAAGATACAAAATTCACTACCTGAACTTTACTGGAAGGAAAAACTTCTGCAGTCTCACAAATTTTTGGATAAAACCTTGAAGACAGGCTATCCAGACATGATCCTGAAGAAATAAAGTAAAAAAGCACGGTTGGTGGAGAGTTAAAATGCAAAGTGTCTTGACACAAAATTCAAATTATAGTCTATATCAGAAACCTCTTAAATTAAACTAAGTCCTTGTCAACTCTCAAACCCTGAGTGTGAGATTCATCTATTGGTCTTCACAGACAACTACTCCACTACAGCATATACATTTCATATATTTGCATGCCTAGCCTCCCTGAGAGCTCTACACTTTGATCTAATCAGGATTTAGTTTGGTGATGGTGACCAAGAGTCTTTACCAAATATTTTTTATGCTGATAGGGTGATTTACAACAATTCTGGATCTTATTTCCTAAAAAGCCTGTGAGTTTGAGACTTTCTTCTGCTCCCTGCTTGAGATGGGAAGCAGAACCAGATACATGACACTTCCTCAGAAAAAAAAAGAAAATACTTTTTTCTGAAAAAAAAATCTTGAAACCACACAATGCCAACCAAAAAGTCAAATAAATAATGTGGGGGTACATATACATAACAAAAACTGACCTCTCTTGCAGAAAAGGCCTCTCTTACAGAAAAAATATTCAACCATGAAGAACTCAACTGTCATGGAACATCTACCTAGAGAGAGCAATATAGCTGTTAAGATCATCAAGATAAAGCCCACCTGAAACACTTCTTTTTACACTTTATCTAACATCTGTAGACCTCTGCATACTGTTTCTCTCACACAGGTGTGTTAATACAGATGGAATTTATCATAAGTAGAGATGACATTAAGTGCAACAGGAATAGATCTGGGTTACCTTTTAACAGGACTTAAATTAATAAGTAACTTAAATAGAAAAGCTTTTTGAAGATTTCTTTTAAATCCATTGGGCAAGGTGTTGCTGATACGGTGCAGAGGCTGAAAATTCTTTGACCTAATGTTTTTTGATACAGGCAGGAGTATCAATCAGCTGATAATTACAAGATATGTGGGTTCACAGATGGAGTATTGTTATTCAAGGCTCCGAATAGTAAGTCTTAAAGGAAGATGGGAAATGAACACATCCACTAATGTATAATTGCCACTCATTAGCCACCACAGTCTTTGCTTACCAGGCAGAATTAGCGATTTTTCTTCTTTTTGTTTTGGTTTGGGATTTTTTTCTGAAAATGTGTGCTATAAAGGAGGATTGCAAAATCCTTGTAGAAGTTGTTGTATTCTCTCTCGCAGGTTGTGCTATCTCTCGAATATAGATCAGAGACAATGGAGACTAAGAAGCTTTGACACATTCTTCATCTATAACGCATATTAAGAGGAGGCCTGTGTCTCATTGTCACCTTCCACATGAAAATAATGCTAATGCCTCCGTGGTAGACTTGGATGTGCAGCAATGACATTAAAATAGAGCACGTTCAGGCAAAAAAAAAAAAAGAGAGCTAGTGCTATGGCCTCATTTACAGTAATTAACAAATTCAACAATATTGCACTCAAGAAACTGTGGAAGACAGTTGCAAGGTTTTGGACTTGCAGCAAATGTTTTGGTGCCCTGGACACTTAGACACCCAGATAGAATCAATATATGCACAGTAAAAAATGTAGTCTAAACAGTACATATAAATAGCAGAAATAAAGATATCTATTTTATAGGAGAGGCTCCATAAAATTTCCTACCTTGGCTAAGTCTGTTTCAACTGCTGCAGCGTGAAGCAGCTAGGTTACAGATTTTATTTGCATTTCTCACAATCTTACATAAAATTATTGCTTCCCAGCTATGATTTATTGTGGAAATGTTACAATAACCCTCATAGTTAAGGAGAGAGGAGAGAAGTTTTAGCTGGATACTGATGGTTTTTTTAGTAGAATGAGTTCATAGTTTTGTTTTAATTCAGATACATGGCTTCAGATAAAAAAGGTTGAAGGAAAGAATGAAACTAACTACAGTATTGTGGGTTACCTAGCTAATATAAAAACTCATTTTAATTAACTCTCCATACATAATTTCTTCCTTTTTCCCCCCTCTATTTTCTTCATTCATTTGTTTACTAGGAAATATCCTGAGTGTCATAAAATATTTCTGTATATGATAATGCTGTTCAAGTATTGAAAATCTATTCCAGGGTGTGAATTCTTGGCTCTATTTTATTTGACTTTTGTGAGGTCAATATTATAACTCTTAAGAAACATGAATGATGATTTTGTTATCTACTCAATATTTATTATGCAAAGTTTCTACTTTTACCATTGAGCAACATAAGTCCAGTGCAGCATTAACTGGGGTGGTAGAAATGACTGGAATATGCTCCCCAGTTTTCAGGAAAAAGTGTAAATAGAGACTTCATTTTTCAAAACACAGAAATAACAAAAGGAAGAAAATTTTCTACAAGGAACCACTCATAACGCTGATAAACTCTAAAGCAGTAGCAAGACTGTGGGTGTAAAACCCTTTGATGGGGAAACATGAATGATGGGCTTGTGGAAGAAATTTAAGTCAGCAGCTCTTGGAAGTATAGAGCTCTCAACTTATTTATATATCAGATATCAAAGGTTAAGACTATTGGCTATTGTTTTGGGCTAAAAAGTCAGAAAAAAAATGGTTACTTAAAATGTCAAGTTTGTTTGTGCCCACATACCTTCAGCATGGAAACCTCTAACCTAAAAATTGTAAATTATGAACTTTCCTCATTCCCGTCTGAATGTTTTCTGTTGTTTCACACCTAGTGCACACAGAGCACATATCAATAATACAGTCAATTGTATTCGTTATCATCCTCCATTTTTTCCACAAGACAATTACAGCATCAGAGCTTTCACATGCCAGACATTGTACACACAAATAGAAATCAACTGGGTATGTCCCTAAAAACTGTCAACCTTTTTTGTAGTTTTTAAACTGTAATCCATCACATGACACAACTGTAGCCTAAAGGGAAGGAGGAGACAGCACAGCCTTATTATTTTTTATTTTTGTTTGCCTTGTCTTTTCACATAAATACCAGTATCTTATGAATAAATAGCTTCTTTATATTTATCTTTTTTTTTCTCTAGGTACCCATTGTGTATTAATAAGCTGCTTGTTAGTCGTCTCTTTAAATATTTTATTACAGCTTGTATATGTTTGTGTTTAGAAAAGTTGGTGAATGATTTTAATAAGATGGTTACAAGTATAAAAATTCAAATCTAAAGACACCTAAGTTTCTAGACTGCACTTTTGTCAATTAGCAGTACTTTGCTGATCTAGAGCAACAAAAACTAAAGCATTCTCTAGGAGACTTTCAAGAGGATAAAGCCTTAATTCTTTCTAAGTGTGTGATATTTTCTGTCTCTTAACTAGGATTTGCAGAATCTGTTTGCTGTGTCTGCCCGATCTAAAAGCCTGCAATAGAGCTCCCATGTCTGGTGAGAATTGACAGGCAGTTAACTGCCAGACTCACACCAACCTGAGTCAAATGTCTGCAGGAATTTGTTGACCCTGCAACAGTCGGGAGTTAGGGGGAAGAGTTAAAATGGATGATGCCAACTGAAAAAACAATGGACCATACAAATGGAAGAAATGCTGAAGGTAGGCTGGGGTAGTAACTTGGCAAAATGCACTGAATATGATTTGATAGGATACAGGGNAGGAAGGAAGGAAGGAAGGACAGCAGGTCTCAGATGAGAGATGATCCCCATCTCTCTATCAAATGAACAACCAGCCTTCACCATAAGCTGTTACGTCATTCTCTCACATCTCTGCATCATTCTGTCTCAGTAACAGTTCATATGGTTTTTCAGTATTATTTTTAAATCCCTACTGTTTATCTTCATTTTTTTTTTTCTGCCATGCTGTCCTAGGTATTTAAACTGGCCCTGTAACCAAAATGGAAAGCATCTCACAAGAAATTAGAAAAGTACTAAACCTTCATACCTTTCTGTACTCCTCTCCTTTTCAGTCTAGGAAAAAATAATGTGCCTGGGGAGAATGCCAACTTTTGTGTGGCTAAATAAGAAAAGAGTGGGTCACAGAGACAAAAGGGCAGTTTTCTAAAATTTGTGAACATTTATGCAGCTTTTATTTATCATGTATTTTAAGCTAGGAACTTTCATCCTAACATAATTTGAAATTGTATTTGAGATGAGGCTGGAAGTATATATTTTCTATAACACTCTAGCTCTTTTAAAGCTGTAAAAGACTTGTGCAAGTAGCAGTCCCTTTGAGCCCTTGGTGAGGGGAAGAAAGGGAGAAGGAAAAAACACCAAACCAATTGACCTCACTGGACATGAAAAAAATCTTGAAAATGAAAGCTCTAGAAATTTCCCAATACATGTCCACTGAGTAAGAGCGTATATTTATTTATTTAACATACTGGCAAATATGTTCTGGTGCAATTAAATGGAGTTTGTGGCCAGCTACAGCTTCTGACAGAGCTGAGCTATAATTCAGCATGAGGCCAGTATGATGGAATCTCCTTGTGCATTTGTTTGTTTATTTATATTTCAGAAGAATTAGTCAGCAAGATTTATTCAGAAGGAATAAAAGACTACTGATAAATTCTTTCTGGTAGGGATTTGACAACACAGTTTACTTATCTTGTTGCTTTCAGACCTTCTTTTTCAGTACTTTACGTGCTTATTAATTGACAGACTAAATTGTTTATCCCTGATTTCAAAAATTTTGAAGTGGTTAAAAAATGATATTGGGGTAATACGTGACCATCTGTTTTCTGAATCCAAAGAATCATTATCATTTTACCAAGTTAGGGCCATTTTCCATTTTTTGGTCCTTTTGAACACAATATATTTATCCAAATAGAATTGTGCCTGCCCAAATTGGAACCAATAATGAACTTTTATATCCAGTAATTACCAAGGCCTTAAAATAAAACAGCTCTATAATCTATACAGAGAAAGAACGAAGCATATATGTGATTCCAAAGACCTTTATATGCCAGATGAGGGACTTGCTTTTATTCACTGGGCTTTTTCAGACAAGGCAGGATGATCTTTGAACTAAGTTTGATTTTTTATAAAATTAATCAGAAAAATCCTAGATTTTGATGTGTTGAAATAGCACAGGAGAAGCTTTAGGAGGGCTAAAACACCACATAAAACAATCTAGTTTTTATTCCCATTCCTTATGATGTAAAATCTCCCGGAAAGACATTGAGCTGTGTGCCCAGTTCTATTCAACTGCTCATCCCACCCAAAATTAAGGCAACATCAAAGTCTCAGCACAACTGTGCTAATTGTTGACTACTTTTAACAGTTTCCAAAATGAAACCAATGTAATTTGCACAACTTACTTCAGAGGGTCATAGATGATTCATCACAGATTTTTTAAGCACTGCTCTAACCATCACCTTTACTGAGGCTACTAAATGGGGTTTTCAGAGCACCGGATAGACAGACCCTTAAGGATCTGCTGCTTCTGTTCTTTCAGTTGCTCTTCAGCACACAGGAAAAATTACCACTCCACACCCTTGCAGATATCTCTGCTCAGAGGTGAAAGTCACAGATGTCTAACCTGGAGTTCAGTGAAGTGTGATAGAAACTTCAGTCCACCATATGTAAGGATTTCTCAACATACCAGCAAGTTTTTTCACCAGCAGGTATGACACACCAGCAGTTTAATAACAGCATTTTTGCTGACTGAGAATCTTTATATCCTGAATTTAAATGTGAAGGGCTCATCTCTCTTTTTCTCACATCCATTACTGAAATTTGTTAGATAAGCCATTGGCTGAAAAACCTGTACAATTTAAGGCTGGATTTTGTTTTCTTCGGTGGACCATGTGCTATTCTAGACTATAGCATGAAGCCTTGTTATTTTCAAAGAGCTGCACTGCTGCAAAAACAGGGTATCAGTTCTATTGCTTCTAAGCAACATGGCAAATCCTTACCTTCAATCTTCATGCTTTAGGTAAATTCCATGTATCTAACCAAGGGCCTGTGGATGACAGGTTTCAATGCTTCTACATTACCTGGGTGATCAGTTATAAATAACTCATTAACAGAACAAAACCACCTCTCCTGGCAGATTTTGGTTGTTCATTCTCAAAACTGCATGTAGATAGTTTAACACCTGGGTAATCCATACTACTTTTTGTTTCCTCTCTGTTCACAAGGCAGTCAAGGGAATATCTCTGTGAAGACTCCCTCCCAGGGCTTCGTCCTGAACCAAACCTTTAAGTATCTCTGGAGCTAGACACCTTTAAGCTTTATATATGGCCCAAATGTCAGTGTTTATAGACTTGGAAGTCTTTAGTGATTTGGAGAATGTTACTTGTGTGTACAATGGTGCTCTAGAGATTTTTTCAGATTAGAAGCATACAGAGGAATGGTATGTACAAGCTACAGTGTAAAAAGGTTTCTAAATTATTTCAGCTGCTGTAAAACCACCCAATTTTCTAAAGTAGTTCTTATGGAAATGTAGGTCATTTGACAATTGGCTGTGATTACATCAGAACATACCAAAACACATGCAAGGCTTTTCCAGGGAATTTGACAGAAAGAGTTGAGTTGTCAAAGAGTTGACCTTGGGTACTACTTTCTTTCAGCTAAAGTGGTCTTTTGTGGTCTTTTGGTCCCCTAAAAGTCTTTTTTTAATACAGAACTAAAATGTTTCACAATGTAAGTCATCTCTACAGGAAATTAGGTATTTTGGCAATGTCTTATGTTTTCACTTATTCTTGAAGTTCCGAACAGAAAATCTGGATCAGTTTTTAAGTTTCTGAGTATGTGTTAAGCAAGACTGTATAATATATTGCACAAGTTACTTTTTAAATACATTTTTAAATACATTCTTACTATGCATCATAAATACACTAAAACTCCTACTATATAAATTTAAACCTCAAGATTATGTAAGCAACCAGCTGGATACACTATATCCTCAAATAATAGTATTCTTGAAAGCTATGTATAATAATGAAGAGCTTATATATTGTTTCAACAGAAGGCAAAATTATTTAACTATTTCACTTCTGGGGTACCAACATAAAGCAATAAAAGGCATCTGTTACTTCAGAAATTTGGTATGCTTCTAATGGCTATGTATGACCCTTCTACTGCTTTTACAGAAAACAGAAGGACAAGTTTTAAATCCTTGTTTCCTCCATGCAGTTTTTGGTGGGCAGAGGAGGCAGAACATGTACATATTCACTTAAAAGTCAATGCAGTCTTCTTATAGGTAGCAACTGCAAGTAGTCTGCTCCAGAGATCCAAGTCAGACAGACCCCCAGTCCTCATCAGATGCATCAAAACTGACATTGGTGAAGAAGAGTAGCTGTAGAAATTGAGTATCTATTTTTCTGTGGTTTCTGTAGTACCTTCTGATAAAAAGTATAAACTTACAGTTCACCAATTATGTTCTGAGGGGAAAAAACAGGCACATTTTTAATTTAAGCCTCCCTCTCTTAAGCAAGTTTCAGCTTTTCCAGGTGGAAGTTGTTAGAACAGAGACGTCTTAAACATACATTTTCTTTTTTGGTGCTTGCTTTTGGTTTTGGGGTGGCAGGTTTCTTCTGGCTTTTTTACTTAGGGTTTTTTTGCTTTCTTCCCTATCTAATTTTGTAACGTCATGTTTACCAACTCCAAAGTAGAGGAGGGTCAGTTTGACTGATGCAGGGATTCAAAGATCCTGGCCTATGCTTGCAGGTAGCTGCAGTAAGTTCGGTGCTGCGCTTCACTCATGGCTCAACTTCTCTCAAGGTATTGATCTAAAGTGACACGTCACTGTCAGCTGAGCCATTGTTTTCAATTCTTAGACCAAGACAGAAGTATTTTTCAGCATTGAGATAATTAATATGTCATTTTAGCATTGTGTTAGGAGATTGTGATGTTATGAAGGTGGCTTTAGGATCACCGAAGAAATAGTACAAAACTGTCAGGGATGTGAAAAATAATAAGCTCTTTGATTTAAAATTATAATATCCATTACTATTATTACTATCACTATTATTGTTGTTGTTGTTATTGTTATTATTATTGCTATTTTTATTATTATTATTATATTGGGGAATCAAAGCCAGCAACATCTGAAATGACAGAGATGTCTGTATTTGATATTAAACCAGTGCCTTCTCCTTGAGCTGAATATCACATAAAGGACAGTTGTCACAAATATTCTACAATAAACCTCTCACAACCACAACAGAATGAAAATGGCTGACATAAGAACACCTATATTTTGTGGACAGTGATAACAGTATTTTCCGTCCATAGGTCTCAAAAATGAAGAAAACATCCTAGAAAAAAGAGTATTCTTTTACCTGGCCTTTTGGGTTTGATCCAGAAGAAAGGTCAGCTGGCAGCCAATCAAATCACAGGTTTGACAGTTGTAAAAATCAAGCCAATCTCAATAGTAGAGGCTCACCATTCCCACCTACAGAATGCACCTTAGCACAAAGAAAGAGGTTCCACATCTGAGAAATTAAAGGCTTTGCTCTAGTTTTACTTTCCCTGACCACAGGCTGTAAAGTTGAAAGCCCTACCTCATCAGGTCTGAAAGCATGGGCTGTTGTGAATTTTGAACTTCCCTTTGAAAATAACAGCATAGTCAGTAAATGCAGCGTTTGAGGTGCAAGAGGTTTTTAAGGTAAATGACACCTTGTACAGGAATCTTTTCCATAGCACAGATCCACAGAAACAGTGGAATGGTAAATATGCGGCAGTATTAGCAAGGCCTCAACTGCAAAGGAATTCCAGCAAAGGAATCAGGGTCAAGCTAGACCAAAATACACTCTTTTTTATCATTTCTTAGTTCTGATTAGGTTTATATAGCAGATAAGGGTTTCCAGTTACACTTTCCTGGAAAAACAGCTTAAACACACACAGCTCAACAGGTATCAAAGTGGCAAATTGAAGTGTTGCAGCTGGAGTGCACACATACAGCACTTCAGAGCCATGGGACCTGCCAGACATGCTCAGCTGAACCAAACCTATGTGGTAAGTTTATCGTGGCACAGGACAAGCCAATGGTCTACGTGCAGCCTGAGCACATTGAGTTTTGTCTGCGTATACTCATCTGTTCTGTGCATGCATAGTAATAATTTATCCAGGATATCCAGAGATCCTGTATCCAGAAATGTTTGTAGCAGTGTCCAGTTTAGCAGCACTGCAAACAGCCAAAACTTTACCCACAAATAGACGGCTTACAATTATTTTTAAGTGGAGCTGAACACAGCATACATATTTCTTTTTGGAGCCACCAAAATATACTGAACATATGGCATAACTTTAAAAGAAAGAAAATTTAAAAAACCAAATAAATAATTCTAACACTAACTGGCTATTGAAAAATATTACCTTTTCAGTGTAAGTGCTGTGAATATTGATTATAATGAAGGTATGCAATGATAAAATTAACCAGGCATCATTTTCCCTGTTGTACTCTGGCCTTCTTTCTTATGTAATACATTTAGAAAACTTTTCTCCCTAATTTCTAGGGTTTTTTTTTTAATTAAAAAAAGAAAAAGGCTTAGTATTTGGTTTTGATTAGTCATATCCATAACAAATCTTGCTAAATCTTCTGGGTACAGTTTTACCTCAGACCACTGATTCTGTCAGATTGAAGGCTCATGGAAATCTGATTTTCAAAATGTCATCTTTTCCTGCCACACTATTCTGCCATTTTTGTGACTGTCTCAAAAACACTAGAAAAACTTTAAAAATCCAGGCTATCAATCAATAAAACTGAAAAAATGGCCAAGCTACTTTCTTTTCTTGGAGTACCAAACCCAGAAATATTGGTTTGTGCATTAACAGGATGACTATATTGAATTTATAGCTGCTAATGTTTTGAATTCATTGCTAATAAGCCGAGGTACAACACCTTGACTATCTCCAGCCTAATGGAGAACTGTAACCTAAAGCCTATTGGTCCTGCAAGAAATTAAGGTAATTCAAAATAAAAACCCAGAAAGCTCCCTTAAATTGTATAACAGCAATGTGTTTTCTGTCTCATATGAACTCAGACTAAATTGTGATTTATTCTGAGGCACAGGCTACAGATACAAAAAAAATGTCATCTGGAAACCTTCTTCCCCCAAATGGTGACTTTCTGGAAGGTCCTCCCTTCAGAAGTGATTTCTGGAAAAATTCTTGATTAATATAATCTTGCAAATAAACTTTAAAATGATGGCTTTGTTATTGCTTTGGCACAAAACATTAACAACACAGAGAGCTCTGCCAAACTGTGAGTATTCTTTCAGGCGGATTATGTGCTTGTTTACATATCCAGCTGCACTTGGGACGTGTCCGTGGTGGTGCCTGAACAATGTCCCCAGTGGGGGTGCCCATTAGGGGAGGGTATACTAATGGAGGGTATGCCATTTACTTTGTTTAGATTGAACAAGAATGCTCAGCGGTCCTCTAATCCTGGGGGAAAGTGTTGGAACCCTGCATTTTCTGAATCCTGTTTGGGTTTGTTTAATGGGGATGTTTGTATTGCTCAAAAAATTGCAGTCCACAAGATTGTTCTAGGAAGCCACTCTGAAGTATTTCATGCAGTCTGTATGCAGGTGAACAAATGTGATGTTATTTACACTGCACTCCTAAATAAGAATTATGTAGGTGAGTAAAAGTTTATATCATATTCTTCTTAACTAGGCATGTCTTCTCTTTGTTTTACTTCTGCTTACTTTTGGAAGAAGTCAGACTGAATACATGTGCTTGTGACCCGTCTTCCTGAACCTTTCCAGTTCCTTCATGAGCATGTGGACAGCGAATACCTAACTGAAATATACATGGGGTTATTTTCTTCACGCATGTAACCTATATTTAAGGAAAGTAGGTAAGTTGTTAAAAGAAGGACAATCAAATCAGTAACTCTACTGCAGAAATACGACCATTTTACAGTACTGTGCCTATAAACTGTTACTGCTTTCCTCTTTCAGTTCCTCACAGTTTTCTACTCTTGAATACGAAAACCTGTAACCGTGAAATTCATTATGTAGCAGGCTGAAAATTACTAAACCAGAGCTATGATTCAGAAACAGTGCAGCTAAAATGAAGATTTTCCTATGAAAATACAGGGATTTTGTACCCTCCAGTAGGTGCTTAAATATATTAAGGTTGTTTTTCCTTTCCAGGTATCTGGATATGCCTCTTGCATACATGTGAAAATCTTAGATGATTAAGTTGTTTAGGTGATACAGTGAATTACTCCCAAGACACAGACATACTCCCTTCCCAACTAAACAATGACATAATACTGCAGTGTTTTTAAGATGTTCATCAACACTGCTGTCAGCAGCAGACTTGTGGTGAAATCCTAGCTTTGATGAAGTGAACTGCAGATCTCCCACTGACCAGATGATTTGCTTTTCCCCACTTTTCCCCTCAGCAATCATTAAACAACATATCATTAAGGCTTGGTTCAAAAACACTTCATCATCCTAGCTATTCTATCCAACTACATGCAGTCCAAATGATTATAAAGGCTTCTTCCTTTCTGATCTATGCAGCTCTCATAAAAACAAAAAGAAAAAAGGACTAGTTTTTTTTTTTCACTGTCCTGATAAATGAGCTTCTTTCTTATAAAATACTGTATATGCGCCAAGATCATTCTGTTCTAAAAAATTATTTACATGAAGCTGGACTGTTTAACTGTCTTCCTCCATGAGGGAGACAACATCACGTCAGAAAAGCACCAGGCTTCAAATAGTAGGTCTTCAGAAAGACCAGCAACACTGCTCACTTGGGACTGGTGAGTGACAAGAGTCTGTGGCACTAAGGGAATATGCGACAGTGTCCAAACTGTGGGAGTCAGAAGGTGAGAATAATGCAGGCTCATGTTTGTAGGCATTCTTTGCAAAGGAGTGGAATTCACCTCAAGAAGGTTCAAATGCTGTTTGCTGTCCTTTCCAAGCACCACCAGAAATATCTTCAAGCATTATTTGCTGATTATGGATCTCTTGCTCTTTACATGCATGCCTTGATATGTTCCATACTGTGTTCAGCATTAGAAAATTTGCATTATATTTTGGCCTCTGGGGTGGCTCTTCCCAGGAGTTTGGGGATGCTTCAGCCCTTTGCTGCTCAGAGCTAGAGTTTCAGCAGAGGTTATTTGAGTGACCTGCCCATAGGAAGTTCTTGCCTTGCCAATTCATCGGCTGCATAAGAGCCGCTGTACGATTATTCCCTCAGGTAGTGGTTACAGTTCATTTGTCAGTCTGAATTTAAACACCAGTGTTATGAAGGATCTTTCAGTATTTATGCTGTGCCTCATTGAAGGACAAGCCATCAGTTAATCTATATCAAAGGATAGACCATTATGAAGCCTAGCTACCGGAGGACAGATGTCTTGGTGAACGGGTGTTAAGCCTTTCTCATTGACTGTAATCCCACTCACCAGGACTGACTAAAAGCTATTAATCATGTGTCTCCTACAGCATCTGAGAGGAATTGGGCTTCTCCTGCCCCTGAGCAGGCTGACAAACAGTTGTCTGAGCAGGATGCCTAAGGATTGATGGTTCAGGGTGACATCAAAAACTCTTTGACCTTTGCAGGGGTCCACCATGGCCAGGAGTAAGGATCGCTGATATGTCTGACTGCAGTAGTATAAGATATGTTGATTATTGATGGGCTTGTTTCAGAATTGAAGTTTTCCTGGAAATCCCTTAGGATTCTTCTGATGTTTTATGAGCTCAAGCTCTCACAGGTAGGAAAAGAATGTAGAAAACAAGGTAATTTAAATATTAATTGCTAATGCCATGATACTTGATGGTAGAAAATAAATAGTTTGCTTTATATCTCCCTGCTTATTTCACTAACCACACAAATACAAAGAAACCTTCTAATAGTGCGTAGTATCTGGGGAGATGCCATTTTACTGTGATTCCACTGCTCAGCTAAACTCAGGCTTCAGTACTCAACATCGCAGCTGTCTCTTCTGATTGCAAAGGGTAACCTCATTCAAGAATCTACCCACCAAGTATCTTACATTTTATGGTCTCATGCAGTAGCTACTATATCATGTACCATGTCTTATGCCCTAGCCAGGCAACTAAAGTCACCCTTCAGAGCCATTGTTCCTGTCACAATTTCAGCCTGCAGCGTGGATGCTAAAAAATACTGTCATCTTCTACGCAAGTGTAGGATGAGATCCTGCAAACAGATGTGAATACACAGAAAAAAATGTGCTAAAAAAATATATAAATTAAAAAAAAAAAAAAAAAAAAAAAAAAAAAAAAAAAAAAAAAAAAAAAAAAAAAAAAAAAAAAGAAAAAAAAAGAAAAAGCTGTGTGCCCAGAATCTGAACCCCAGATATTTTCATAGATTTAGGCTTTCTGGTTATTATGGCCTCAGGCCCCTGTTCGCCTTGCTCACATTCACTCATTTTCTGTCCTTAAAAAAGGCAAAGGAGACCATTCATCCAGCACTGACACACCAGCACAAAGTACTATAATTCACTGAAAACTCTGTCGAGCACCAGTATTAAAAAAAAAAAATGGAGTCCAGCTTAAAGAAGAATGTGGATTAACATAATCATTGCAGCAATCGGGCTTTTAACAGAAGATAGCTTTGATTGTCCTTTACTTGGATGGTACTTTTACCACTGGTATTTCTAAGTAGTCCTCAAAGTGATGGAAGATGTACGAGTTGTGAGAGTGACGTGCATTTTCAGGAGGGAACTGGAGCCCCCACTTCTCACAAAAGCAGCGCATACTAACCACAAACATGCTCACCCTGCTGCCCTGCCAGCTGGAAAAAAAGGTGTTAAGCAGCAGCTGTCAAGCTACAAAGGAAAAGGTGGTTCTTAGGCTGGGAGAAAAAAAAATTGTTAATAAAAACACAGCACAAAAAGCAACTCTTCCAGCATCCCTGACTCACTTCCTTGAAACTCTTCAGCATTTTTGACTTTATAAGATTGAGGGCAATTTATTATTCAGCCACTGCCTATGTGAACTGAACCGAAAAGAAAAGGAGAAAAAGGTTAATTTGTTTCTCCTAATATTGCCAGGAATCCTTGTGGTCAGGCTCAGCTGGGGACAGATGCAGTAGTGTCCCTGATGTCAGGGGGGAGGGAAGGCTGTACCATTTGGGTGGTGCTAATTGGAGTGAGGCAACCCCCTCTGTGCACACTGGTAAATCTGCTCATCTCAGCTGAGAGGCTGTTAGCAGTTGAGTTTGCACATCGAGGCCCAGATTTTGACAGGTACCCTCTATTGCAAATATTAGTAGTTAAGCATCTAACTACTCAATTGCATGTATAATTCAGGTAGGTACATGTATAATTCAGGGAGTTTGCTATCCAAGAGACTTTCTAATTTTTGTTCCCTGTGGTGTTCATGAGTGCAAAATTGTGGATGATTTTTTTTATTATTATTATTTTATTTTTGTGCTGAAAAATGTGCTGCAAGGAAACAACATTGGGATGAAGCCCATCTGAAAGTCTGCTCCCCAGCGTGTCAGGATACAAATGTAGATTTTAATGTAGTGCTCTGTTTTCAAACCTTGGAGCCTGATTCACTACTGCATTACACCAATATGAAATCAATCATGGTGTGCTGATACACAGCTGGATTAACCCAGAGGTGAATGAAGCTTATTGTTTGCGAGTGCCACTTGCTGAAACAAGAACTATCTATTAAGAAAAAAATATCATTAACCCCACGAGGAAATCCGGAAATTTTAACGGCTAAAATGTGAATTAAAAAACTAGACCACTTTTCTAGGTCTCATTGTTTTTACAGTACAAAATTCCCAGTATATGATGAAGAACATAAACAAGTCTGAGCCAGGTCATAATTTAGCATAAAATAAAACAGGACATTTAATCCTGGGGAAAAAAATGAGAACAGTAGAACTATCAAACTATGTGGGCAATTTCCCTGTGCTCAAATTGCATTTTCTCCCTTCAATGTTATACGGAAAAGGGTCTTGCCCTCTAGATTAGAGACTTTTGCATTAGAGGAAACTAGGTTATGTCTTCCACTGTCAGAGATAAAAATTATGAGTTGGAGTCCACTTTAGCCAGTCACTCTGAAAAATGTTAGCCCAAGGGGGTAATAATTAGAACTGTTTTTGTCAGGTGACTGCGTTTTAAGCAGTGATGTGTCTAACAATCTAGATGAGGGGGTTGATATAAATATTTTTTTCAGCAGAACTGTTGCCAGGGTTTTTTCCTTTCAGGTTGGTGGTTTGGTTTTTTTTTTCAAAAGTAAGCACTTTTCAGAAATTATCTACTAAAATGTAATACTGCTTAGCATTATAGTGACCTGATAATATTTCCTTCAGAAACCAGTAAGTCCATGCCTTCTGTGAATTTCATACTTAAAGTAAAAAACTGGCCCATTATTTCTTATATTTTCTAGCATATATGCATAGAAAATGCAGCAAAAAAACTGCATCTAATGATATTTTTTCCCCTAAAAATCTAAAATATGTTCCATTTAATGTAATGGTCTTAATTCAACCCAGGAAAATAAACTCTGAACAGAAGATATCTTAATTAGTGTCTTGATGATAAAATAGTTCTGCTTTTCTTTTGAGAACTATGTTTGTTTCTGTTCATTGTCTCCAGGTGAAGGGAAAACCAAGACCAAATTTTAGGGGTAGGTAATTTCTCTGATGTCAAACTGGAGTTTGATGAAAAGAACACGTGCTGAAATCAGATGTTGATATCCCACAGGTGGGAGTGGATGGCTCCTATTTAGGCAGGTCTGTCCTCCCACACAGAGCAACCTGCAGGGCTGAGGCTCAGCATACTCATCATGATATCTTCCATGCATTTCAGAAAGGACTAGAAACAGCATCATTTCTCAGATGAAAGGGCTTTAATTGATGATGAGAACTTTGTCATCATTTTAATAAAACTTCTCAGTCTTTGATTACCAAACTTATTCCCAAATAATTCATTTATTTTCCTTTTTTCCATCTTGTGAGTATTTAAGAAATTGTGCTAACATGAAGACAGCTCCAAGCCTGGAACTTCTCTCTGCTAGAGCTAGCAGAGAGGATTTACAATATCAGTGGCTCTGTGCCAGGCTCTAAATACTGCACATCAGTTCTAAAAGTAGGATCAACTAGAAGTCCGGGCTGAAGAAAAAAAATCCAAAACTGTAGTCCATAGACTTTTAGCAGTTGGGAAATCCCAGGGGGGATGGGAGCAAGGGACCATGGGAACTTTACTGCTTCCTTTCACTGAGGGGATGGTCAGGTTCCCTAGCTCAATGTGAAAACATTTCTTAAATTCTTTCTCACCCTGCCACTCCCAAAAAAACCCTAAATAGTAAATAAAAAATCCAATATTGCGTGGAAGAGGTTTGAAGTGTAGACTGGATGTCTATATTTGAGAGTACCCATTTGTCTTTTGCACCTGCACAGGCAGGATTCAGATGATTTTTAAATTATGTTCCTGGGTCAAATCCTTTTTTGCATTTCTTCTGGGAAATAGTTCCATCAGTTTCAATAGGTTTCTTGTTTGCTTACAGTGAACAGGATTTGCGTTTACGTCATTTCTACAGACAGGCAAAGACTTTATGTATCACATTTGATATAGTCAATTACGTCCTTACTGTACATATGAGAACAAGTCTTTTATATTCCTTATTTGTTTAGAATCAGTGTTATTAATTGTTAATTTCTGAATCATTATCAAATTAGCAAAACAACATGAATTTTTGCTCAAATATATATATAAAATATGTATCTCTTTATTACTAGAAATGAGCAAGAAGGTTCTAGAAATCGTGCAAACTGCTATTTAGTTTCATATTTGTTTTTAAAATGCTTTCAAACACATCAACAGCATCCTACTTCTAAACCTTTATCCACGTATGTTTATAAATTTTCTTCCTCATATGAAGACATAGAGACAATTCAAATATTAATCTATTTCCTTCCTTTATTCTTCTTTTTTCCTTTTTTTTAAATAAGTGCTATGATAGACCTACCAAGGTTATTATTTGTCCTTGTATCTTCAATGAATCTATGGTAAGAATGGTTTTTATTACTCTGCCATAGCTAAAATTGCTTAGTTCCTGCTACCTATAAGACACATCATTTTTCAAGAGAAAACTTCCACGTTTCATCAGAAAAGAGCATATCACACCCAATGCAAAGAGAATGACTACTGAAATGCAGGGAACATATCCAAAACGACCTTTAGACTAATAACTTCACATAAATCCTTTTTTTTTTTTTTTTGAAAAATTAAAAATGCTGACCTATTTCTGAAAGCTTAAGTATTTTTATCTGTTAGCCCCAAGCAATTTTAATTCCTTTATTAAGTATACTTACATGCTGTTGAAATAGTCTTTATTTTGGTCAAGGCATTTTAAAAGGAAATGTTAATTTTATGGAATTGTTGAATGTTCAATTTTAGGACAGGATACACTGGGAAGTAACATCCGAAAAATCAGAAATTTTGCCCATGGTTTTCAGACCAAGGTATGTATGTCTATGGCATTCTGATAGAAATCATTCCTTCTGGAGTTTCTAAACTTTATATCAGTCTATTCTTTGGCCCTGGGATATAACCTAAAATTAGCCAACAGATGCACTGAAGAGTCTTTTCAGCCTTGGTTCATTGGTATGTTCAATAATCTCATTCTTGAAATAAATTAATTTTTTTCCTGAAGAATTTAGTAGGATTTCTAGCCTACTGCTAAGGGTTTCTGAAGCTTGCCCCACAAATCCATGCCACTTTCTCTCTGAAAATCGAAGCCAAGGAAGGGGTTTACTGAAAGAGCTACAGCTTCTCCTTGAAGGTTTTTGCATCCCAGGATTTCTGCCCTTTTACCACCCATATTCCCAGCCTAGCACAATGTGTTCTGGTCTAGAGAATGTTAATGAACAAGTTAATATGAACAAGTTCACAAAATATTCGTGAATGCTTTGGAACATTATTTAGAAATTGTTTTTACTTGATTATGACTAGATACTGGAATATTACCTAAGCACAGTTAAAGTATTCTTTGCTTAATACCTACATTATTAACAGCACACTTACATAATAAAGGTTGTTTCTACAAGATACCGTGGATTGAAACTTTTCAGGGTTTATATGCAATGACAACCAAGACATAGACAGATGTTTGTGTAGCTACAGGAGTCACTCCACTTAAGTGGCTGTTGCTGTCTGGGAACTTGAAACAGTTCCACCTATGTCAGCCAGATATTTAGGGCAGATGAGCTAATCTTGATTCACTAGAGCAGCCCCTAAGTTAACTCACTTTTCTGAGGAGTTTAAGCTGGCACCACTGACCCCATGCTGAAGAAAATCAGGAGCATTCACCCATATCTGTACTGTAGAGAATGCCATCTTCCAGTGAAAAACTACTAATATGTAGATTGGGAATATCCAACTGCTTTGCAAAGGGAACATGCTTAAATTATCACTGTCAATCTTCAAAAGGCAACACAGCTGTCCTCCTTGTCTCACAGCTCTTTTCTTATCTCTATGCACACTATAGATAAATTATTATGAAGTTTCCTGATCACCAATCTTACGAAAAATTCCCTCATCCTTCCTATGTTTGGTAATTTCTTCACACCAAACACTATTACTAGTACCAGCATGTTTGTAGTTTACTGGATGACTTCGGTCCACGAATGGGAGTATATGCAAAACGAGATATGCAAAATACAGCTGGATGAGGTATTTTGATATCTCATTTGCTGACCACAGCTCAGACACTGTGGTGTCACATTGGTCTCCTCTTTCTGGTGTAGAACTTCTGTCCTACGGACCTACTCTGTGGCACTTAAATGAGTATAGAAGCTTTGAGAGACAACTCTACTCAATAATGAAAAGGCTAATTTCAGGTATATCTTTAAAAAAAGATCAACCTTCAGTTTCAGGATGTTGTTCTTCCCTTTCATAAAATTTAACTATTACAGTACATCTGTCTTTTTTGCACCTTATTTTTACAAGCACGTGGAGTTGAATGAAGGTTCCTATTTGTCCAGTTATACAAATCTACTGTCTTCTGGAATACACAACTTGCACAAACTTGACTGTCACAAAGAGACACTGTTGTAATGTAATCCCCCTTTAAGTGTTCTTAGACCTTTATAAATTCAAGGTAAATGCCAACTCTTTAAGTGAATTTTCTCATAGCAAAGACTTCAGATTTTCTCTTTTTGGGAAAAAAAACAGTAAATAAATAAATGCTCATATGCTCACAATTAATCCTACCCTAACAACTAGTGTATGCCCAATTAAAGACATTAGCTAAAGAACAAAGTTGCCTTGTCAAGCGTGTTATAAGAGTGAGCTAAAACCTCATGCTACTTTTATGAGAGATGCAGTCATTTGTACATCAAGGGGTGTTAATCTGGCAAGTGCTTTAGGATCTACTGGGATGAGCAGTGCTGCAATTGAGAAAACACTGAAAAATGAGGGAAATGTGGGGTTTGCAAGAAGAGAAGTGGCTTGCTTGCCAGCGTGAAGAGACTGTCATGGATTATGCCTCATATCAACAGAATTGTGTGTTAACATCAACGGAAGCTGAAGCAAGAATAAAATTGGTGTTAGTACGCAAAAGCACCCTTCTAGTGACTGTAATGAACTATATACTTTTCACTTATAACACAGAAAATAAAGGTGAAGTCTGCCTAGAAAAAAAAAATTGAGTATTTGACCCATCCCTATGGGAAAATGGGCTATTGCAGAAAAACATTCAGATATGATTTTTCACAGAATTCACTGCTCTGAGCAAGTCCTGTGTTTCTCACTTCATAGAGAAGACTCTAGCAAAAAAAAAAAAAAAACACCTCCTATTTTCTTACCTTAAGTCATGATTCAAAAATCAGGAGAGATCCTATATGTTGAACAAATTTGTGAAAAGCAGAACTAATACATGATTGTGGTCTTCTGGCTCTTCTCAAACTGTCATGCCAACGCAGCAGCTGGTTTTGTGGGTTCAGTTTCAGGTTTCAAGGGAAAGCTACAAAGAATCTCAGACTGTGAATTGATGCTTTCATTACATAGAATGGATTGATGTGGATTTTGTGATGGTTTGTGGTAGCATGGTGTGGGGTGGATTTTTTTTAAAGCCTTTCCAGGAGAAAGGTGTGACCTTGCTCGAACTTGCTTTAACCCCGCAGACAGTTTGATGTCATAGAATCTACACTATATGTCTTTCTATGCCCTGGCCTTTCCTAATGTTGACAGTTGTTAGACTTTCATGAACTCATCTACTTGGTACAGATTTCCAAAGGATTCCAAAAGAACAAACAGGAAAACATTAAAAAAAAATTCAAGAAAATGACATGTTATAAAGCTTTCACTCTAATTTGAATGGTGTCTTCTTCACTTCAAACACCTCAAATTTACCAATCCATACATATGAGCAAAAGTCTACACATAATGTATTAAATAAATCAGGATTGACCCCTTTCACATAATTTGTGGCCTCTTTACACCTGTTGTTTTTGAACTTAGAGCACAATTTCTGACATCACCATTCATTAAAAGGTTATTAAATATTATTAAAAGGTCTGAAGGCCATATCCAAAATCTTTGTCTCCTATTTTACACTTAGGATTTGGTCCTTTTTAGTTTTATATAGAGGACCAATCAACAACTTCAATAATCTTCTAGATTATTCTTATATCCATGTCTATCCATGTCTAAAGAAAAAAAAAAAAAAAAAAGTCTTGCTCTTAGTCCTTTACACTCAAGAGTGAATTACAGCACTCTGAGAAGGATAAATGGCTCCCTTCCTTCCAATCAGGTCCAAACACAAAAAATATTCAAAAACGTTCTGGTTACAAATTTTAGTAGTTTGAAATTTTAGTATTTTCCTCCATATGCTGGATGTTTACCTGAGGGGAAATTGCATTTAAATTAATGAGCAGTGCTTGGCTGGAGATGTGCATTGTTGCTCACACATGAGGGATTTAAACATTGTTTTCTGCAAAGGATGTTTTACAAGGTGGAGACCGCATGATCCAGGCTTCTGGCTCTTCATTCAGCTGCATCCACGTTTAAACCCCCATGCAGCACTTTGCTCCAGTAGTGATTTTTGCAGGACTAGGAAAGGATAAGGATCTGTTCTCCAAAACAGTTCGTGGAGAAACTCATAGGCTGTAAGACTTGGCATGACCAGCTAAGCAACCAAGAGGGAATGTCACTTTTTCCTTACAGTGTTCTAACGTTAGAGGAGTGTGCTCTAACCCAGCTGCAGCATCCACTGAGAACCAACATGTGTCAGAGAATCTCCCTGTTTCCCCCTAGATTTTTCCATTTTCTCCCCGTTTGTGGGGGGGTTTAATTAAATAAGATTCATTTCAGCAGAGAAGCATGTGTTTTGTCTTTTGTGTCTGACAGTAGGTTTATAATGGCACCTTTGTGCTACTTTTAAATTTCTTTTTTGCAATACAAGTAAGGTGAACTAATAAAGAGAAACTCTTGCTCTGTGATGATTCTTTGAAGCTTCAATGCATGACACCTCTGAGACCAAGCATCTTGCAGGACTCACAAAGGACTGACTGGGTACACGCAAACAAGGCTTCTAATAATCCAAATATTTATGATCCAGAGATGTTTGTTGAATGAATACACTATCTCAGACTCAAACATTTATACAAATCACCACTCTCAGGAAGCAAAAAGAAGCACTAATATGTTACAGACTTATTCACTGTGTCTAGTGGCACATCTTTTTCTTATGCTAAAGCATCTATGAGACTCAGCAGACAGCAGCTTTGATTTAGGATATCAATACTTATGTCCCTTTTTATTTGGTGCTGACTAGAATGACCAAAAATAACAAAAACTGGCATATGCATTCTGCATATAGTGCTTTGCTATTCAGACATTTTCATTTCAGCCAGCACATAAAAATAACTGAATTTTCTTTTAAAAGGACATGTTAGCTGTTTTACCTCTCTATTCAGTTACCTCTCAGATTGCTTTTATGTGGTGGATGCCTACATGTTTTAAATGTTCTGCTCTTTAGTTGAAAACTATTAATAATTTGTGTTGTGTTCACACAACTCAGCATAAGCTCTGCACTGTGCTAATGACCCTAGTTCATCTCTAATTCTCTCCCTATCTTTCTGTTATGCCATCATTTTTTCAGGTGGCTGTTTTATATAAATTTGACTCAAACGTGTTTGTCTTCTAAAATGACAACATTTTAGATGATGCTACAATAAAATCCCCAATGCAAGATATCATATTAGAATATAAATACTACTTTTGGGAACATAGTGGGTACAATCTAGCTATTTCATAAGACTGCAGGCTTCTACATCTGTGATATGAAAAAGACAATCCTAATAGCAAAGCAGATACTCTTTCAAAAGTAATTTTCAGAATATCTAGAAACAAAGCTAAAAATTCCTCAGAAGCAATTTAATATTTAAAGCCGGATTTTGGTTCTGAATAAAGCGGTTATTCAACTTTCACAAGCTGTATAAAATCATGATTCTAAATCAGATGAAGGACAATTGTTGTCAAGAATCTAATGGACTTATTTTAAAAGCACAGCAAAACAGGAGGGTGGTAGTTCAGGTTGGGGAGTTTCTTTTGTAATTTTTTTTTCGAATTCTTAAAATAACTTTTGTCCCATAAAAAAATTATATTTTCACACATGTTGTTTATGCTTTCAAAAGGGACAGTGTACAAGTCTCAACAGTTCATCATATAGGAAGCATTTAAAACATTGAAGTTTTCCTATAAGATAAGCTTTCAAGAGCAAGAATTTTTTCTTAAAAAAAGTACTCTTTTACTAACACCTTCCTCTTTCTGGAGTGGGTAAAAATGGCCTCCCTATTCTCATGGGGAAAATGAACACTTCCCCAAAGCTTTGGAAGATATAGCAACAAAGAGTGCCTCTTTCCAATAATAAAATTGAGCAGGTCTGAAATGTTTAGAGCTTCTGATTAAACCTTCAGTAGTACGTTTCTCTTACACAAAGCATTTGTCATAAGTAGCATGTCTGCTAGAGTATTATTGATGCCACTGGACTGAAATTGACTGAATAATTTATGCTGTTTACTGTTCAATAAAGTTTTATTTTTTTAAAAAAAGGTAGAATAAGCACTGTGGGAAAAGAAGAGATGGACAAAAGTAGATATTGAGGAATGTTGTTTGTCTTAAAAAAAGAAAGAGTTCTCTTCTACATTTAAAATTAATAAAGTGAATCTAAAGGGGAAAGTGCAACTTTCCATAAGGACAATTCTAATAAGTGAACATTGGCAGTGTTTGCAATGAAATCAATTGGCTAAGAAAAGCTGCCAAATAGGTGTGAAATGAGGTGAAATTACTAAGGATACACTTTCTTTTAAGATACTTTGCTTTTTCCTTGCAGTGCCATGGTGGGGAAAAAAAAAACCTAAATACTGGAAATGGAAAGGCAGATATATGGATTTAAATTTGCTAAGGAAGTCTCAGAATCTATTCCCTCTTTCTCAGAATAAGTACATAATGTATATATAAAGATATACATGTGAAAAATAAATATTACATATATAATACCTTCAACTTTTCTACTCTTTATGTGTGAATCACAGTTTGCTGGAAGTTACCACTATGTATATTAGCATAAAACACATAACTTGAATTGTCAGTTTATAAAATTTTCAGAATCCATGATTATGGTTCTGTTCTTACTCTAAATTTTTACACAGCTTGTATGACTTATTTTATCTGTTGAAACACGGGTTTTATGTTAACACATTTTTCCCCTTTTTTAGCACAAAAATTTAATACTCTGAGCTTATTGCAAAGGCAGACTTGCAGACCAAAGGATGGAAGGATGAGAATGCAAAAGGAGAGGCAGGGGAGAGGTAAAGCACGTGGCTCAGTTAAGCTGAAAGTATTTCACTGATAACTCAGAGGCTAAAAATATTTGAATTGTTTACAGGTTGCATAGTATATATGTTTGGCATATTTAAACAGATTTGTATCCACTGCTCAGTAACCATTCCAGCAAAACTCCTTAAAAGTAATCAAGCAAAATCACAGGCACCAGCCTGCTATGCTGTTTCTAATTTGAAGGCAAATTCGTCTCTGACGCACAGCAGATTCCATGCAGGTGGAAACAAGCCTCTCACTGTTCCTCTCTCTGCCAGTCAAATTATGTCATCAGTGAAGGATCAGTGGGTTTTAATGATACGGTGGCCTCCATACTGAGAAGTAGGTCCTCGCAGAGCAATATGCATAGCCAATAAAATGGTTGTCACCAAAGTACAATTGACACTTAACATCACTAAATCTGCAGTGCAATTCCCTGTGACAGTTGTGTAGGTATATTAGAAGAAAATCATTTACTTCAAAAACAGCATGTAAAATACATTTTCCTGAGAGGAATTCACGTCATATTTACAGTAGCCAAACCAAGCAGTCTCGAGGCAACCATAATCTGGGAAGAGATCATAGACATTAACATGTTAATTGAAGTATGGTTATTTATGTGTGCAATAAACTAAGATAGAGCAGTTGCTCTGTAGCTCAGTAGATCTAGTTCTGTAGATTTTAATTGTAATTGGGGATTTTAATTGCTCCTTGGTTTTAAATTAATATTACCCTCTTTTGCTTTAGGGATTAAGAAAACTATAAATACAAAGCAACTCTTCAAATGAAAACGAACACTGACTGGAAACACCTTGATGTTGTTCTGGACCAGAAGCCACATACAAGCACACAATTCTTTACTTCCTCCCCTTGCTCTTCCCACATAACCCACTGCTGTATGTGAATTTGAATATCTGCATGCTTTAGCATGTATTACACCATGCTATTCCCATTTGACTCCATACAGGCTATTAGACATGGGGAACATCATCTCCAGACCCCCTCAGTGGTGTCCCATACCTCTTCTTCATCTGGGTGATTGTGTTGATTGTGAATAAAAGGTGGGAGAAACGAAATAATTTACTCTGGTTCACCTGATTTGATACATTCACCTGCAGCAGACTTGCAGGGAGAATCTGCTCTATCTATAAGCATATATACATACGTATGACCATTAACGTATTCTCTCCCCAGGGCAAAGTGGTTTGAATGCCTGGTGCAAAGGGACTGCAAAAATTCATTCTAACTTTGTCTCCAGGAAATTCACCTTTGGCCCAGTGATAATATGAGTCTTTCCGCTGATGGGGAAGGTATAATAAGTCAAATCAGGCAGTCTTCAGCACGCAGAGGCCAATTTGTTAGCAGAATGAAGCAGGTGTAGCTTCTTGTGCTAGATAGCTCATGCCAGCATGAGAATTACCTTGCTGGAAGCCCTCAAGGTTGCACATGAAATATATGACATGGGTGCTTGTTCTGCAAATGGCCCTCTTGTGCAGGTAAGTGAATTTATTTTAAAAACCCAAACATGAGACTTGTGATACTTACCCTTCTTGAAAAACTGCATGAAAATGAAAAGGCTGAAAAGGTCTTTGTGCACATAGCTGCCCACCTATGTTAGAATGCATTGTCCCAACACAAGGGTATCCCTCTTGTACCATCATATCCTTTACAAACCATCAGATAAAGAAATTAATGCAATTAAAGGCCAGTGCTCTTTGTCCTGTCCACTATCAGACATAAACAAATAATCAGGAAAACAACAACAGCAAAAATTAAGGAAAAAAAATAGTTGCAGAGTGCAGAACTCCTTCACCCTTTCCAGTCTAGGTTGAATGAGTGCCTAGGTCCTTCAGCACCTACCTGGGAGATCAGCACATTACCCATAAGTGACTGGCTGGGAGTCACTCTGAGGGCATGGATATGCTTATGCTGCTGCTGCTGCTGCTGCTGCTAATTTCGCCCCATGTCAGTGGAGACAAGGGGCATCCTCAACCCACTATGGCTGGCAACCGTTTGAAGTACCCCAGATCAGCAAAGATGACACAGAATTATTTGTCACAGCAACTTACCCTTAAGCACTCTCATGTTAGCAGAGGAAGGGTTAGGCTCTTCCAGGACTGCAGCTTTCGGAGCTCATGGAAACCATATGAGAACAGTTTATCTTGTCTGACTTTGAACATCCTAATGACAGCATGGGATTCCTATATTTCCATGAGGCTGCTTGGTGCTGCAACCTGACATGGTTAAGCAGCAAAATAGAGGACTCCATATGTCTTGAAATTAGAAAACAGTGTGGCATGCAGTGGTGAATTTTTTATCTGTCTAGACAGGCAGACCTGCTTTGGGAAATACTGTAGCTTCCTAACCAAATTTGGAAAGATCACGCTCCATGATGTTCCAAAGGGAGTTAGAATGGTAGCATGCACGAGCTTGGGAAGAGTTTTTCTTATAGTGACTCACTGGAACACACTGGATCACTTGACAACACAGTTTCTGTAAACAACTTAAGTGGCACAGAGTTAAAAGTGACAGCACTTTGCAGAAAGTGGTCCTCAGCTCCCAAAGGCAACACACACCAGGGTCCAGATGTAGTAATTTTCACAGAGCTTTGCATACCAGAGAAGGTTTCTTCCAATCTGCTGCCTTTGTTGTGTTTAACACAATATCTCTTTGTATTTAAGGTTTCAGTATAAAAATTATTTTGTAGATGGCTCCACAAGCAAACTACAAGCATGTCTTTGGAGCTTTTATAATTCCAGTAATTCAATGCTCCATAATTTACCTGCTTTTTCAGAGCTGCTGAGCAACTGCAACTGATATTGAATCCCAACATAAAAAAGTGTCCAAATGAGATAAAAAAGGTGAATTTCATTATTTGTCTGAATGTAGTTTGAAAGTTTTCTCTCCCAGAGGTTGCAGAGGAAAGGCATTTGCAAGGGTGGCTCTTTGTCCATGGCAATACCAAATCTATGCAAAATTATATGCATATGTACCTGGAGCATGTGCCTGGAACTTGTTGATGCAAAGACAAAAGAAAAATATCATAAGCCAGGGGCAGATGTGGGAAGTGCACTTGAACATGAATAATTTAGCAGTCAAAAATGAAATGCACTGTACTCTTAAGCAATAACTGAAGAACTAGCACTAAATCCTTAATAAACTCATTAGAAAATGCTACAATCCAGTTTAGAAAACACCTATTTGTCTTAATTGGCATAGGCTTGTGTATACCCTAGCAAACACAAGTAAAGTAATGCAAAAGCTTAAGTGACAACAGGAGGAGTGTAATTTCTCTGCCTCCCATGCTGCCAAAGAGCGTTGTGTCACTGCTGCCTTCCAACCTGAGCTTGTTTGTCACAAAACACATGGCCTATTACCTCATTACCTCGTGAGTCTCACTGGCAGAATTTGTACCCTAAAGATATCGTCCTTTGTTGCTGAGATTAGTAATACTGCAAGTGCATCTTGTGAGGTCTGTGGTAGGAATGCTCTCTTTTTGAAGAATGTTTATTGTTGACTGTCAGGGAGTCTACTGTGCATATACATGTGCTATCACTGCTTTTCCAGTTGCCTATTGAAAAATTGTTAAAACTCACAAATACTCTATAGAAGTAACTGGTTACAAAAAACTTTTCTGACCCATTCCCCAACTCTCGGTGAAACATCTTATACCACTGTCACCCAGCATAACATCCTGCTCTATTTACCCCTCTTACTTTATATTTTACGTTCGCTTGCATTCCCTTTTCAGCCTGTCATGCCTGACTGGACATCCATGAAAAAAACTTGTCCAACATCAGCTCTGATTCTTAAAAAAGCTTAAATGTGGATGGTACGTGGGAGTTTAAGCCTGCTGTTCATCTCCTGACTTTTCTAAACCACACCTTGAGTTAGTGACAGCAGTGGTTTGATTTGGGATGCTCAGTATTTCCAGACAGGGCAAGAAAATTATATTGTTGGTCCAAATTTCTTAAGTTTTCTGTGGCTAAAAGTATTCAAAAAATAGTGACATATCCTATTGGACAGTACTTTCAAATCATTGCAGGAAAAGACAGCATTTCCCAGAAGACGTTGAAAACCTGCCAGAAAACTGGTACCTGCTAAAGTAGCAGAATTTGTAAAACAGGGGAGTACTGCTGAATGTAAAATTAGAAAAGTTTATGTTTCCACTCTCACTTACAGGATGTGAGGGACAAATGAATTACATGCTCAGTGTCATGAGCTTGATTTCATCTCTAAAACTTCCCTTGAACTTCAGACTAGTTTTTCCACCTCCCCAACCAGAAATGGTCATAGCAAAGTCTACTAGACTACTAGTCCTACCAGTTCTACTAGTCCTCCCAGCAAACTAGGTTATGCCTGGTCAGTCCTAAAGTACTGCTTCATCAAGTAGCCTTAATTTTATTTTGATGAAAACATCAGAAGATATTTTAGATTCTTAATCTGTCATATGAAAAGCAGGTATACATCATAGGAAAAAGTGTGCAATTTGAGTAACCAAAAGAAGCTCATACTAGACAGACCTTCTGGAAAAGACAACTGACTCACTTGGACTAAAGAAATGAGACAAATCACTAACAAGTCTTCAACAAAGTACCTGAAAGTGTGACATGTAAAAATCATTGGTGAAGCTGGAGGAGCAGAGACTGGTGTAACAGAAAAACTGACCTCTGTTGAATTCAGATACTAAAATGGTTTAAAGTGAATTATTAATTTGGGGAAAAGTTGTTACTGAGGTTTCCCAAGGTTATTTCTTACAAACACACTTACCTAAATCTCTCATTTAAGTTTAAAGAAAAAAAAATCTTATGTGCTGATTACAGATGCTTTGGTGGCATCTTCAATACAGAGGGAAAATAAAAGATAATTTTGAAAAATTTTCATGACCTTGCAGGCTGCAGGAAAATAACGGAATGGAATATGGTAGATGTGAGTTCACAGACTCAGGTACTTTCAATACATCCCAAGAGAGTCATTCTGGGGAAAAAATGCAGCCACTTGTTGAAGATTATGCATACTGAACAAAAGTACTTTATAGCAGATATTTTTGAATTTTAACAAAATGTTGTGTTACATTCAGGAAGAGATTGTATTGCACTAATAAGTGGCACCAGTTGTGCTTTGGAGTATAGCAAGGCAGAGAGAGTGGCAAACCCAAGATTCGGCCTCGGCCGCCCCTGTTCTCTTTGCCACTCACTGCAATCTGTAGTGCATTTTCAGAACTCAGAAACTGTCATTGCAGCAGCAATGGATAAAGGTTCTTTATACTCTTTCTCTCAGCCTACTGGGTTCTCACATTAGCACAAGCTGGAATTTGGCACAGAGGGGCTGCTTTTTTGCAGAGATGCTCACATCTATTTCAGGAACATCTGCTGCAATAAAAAATGTGTGGCACATACTCCTTGACTTGCCACATAATCCTCATGTGACAAATAACTAAATATAAAATAAATCTGACAAAACTAATAAACTACAGCAATGCCAGGAATAATAATCAATAACGTAACTCCTCTTTTAAGGGATGAAACAGGAAGGTCACATTGTGGCTAATTGCAAACATTGCAACTCAAAACACCACTGTCATTGTGCAACTATAATTTTAACTTCATGCTCAGTCAGATCACATCAATAGTATGAGGCTCAGTGACCTTCTGCTAGTTGACCAAGATCTCAAACAATAGGCCAATGTAGTCATCATTATATCTTTTAGCACAGTGACTATCAAGGCCAATTTTTTTTCTAAGGAGTCAATCAGACAATAATTGCTAATTGAAACTACATCACAAGGAAGTGAATTCTGATATCTGACAATGAAAGCAAACATTTGACTTAAACATATTAAAAGCAATTAAAAATCAGGGACATATCTGTGGTGACATACATTAGAGGATGATTTAAGACCTGTATGTGAAGAAAATTTAGACGTCAATATTGCAAAAAATACTAAATAAATGAACGCATTTTCATGTCTCAGATCCTCTTGGTCTATCTTAAAAACTTGGGGAGGCAGTTCAGCACTCAACACAATAAATATTAGAAGGACAATGCACCTATGTTTCTGCCTTCCACCCCTGCAATCTCTCTGATCTGTTAGAAAAAATGAAGTCAAGTCATATTTTCCTTCAGTTTTTACAGAATGTGCTCTGTACAGTATGGGCATAAGGGTTAGCATGTATCTTATAGACAGCTGAACGTGTTGGATAGATGAATCAGCCTTCTGGGACCTGATGCTATAGTGAATCATTAGATTATATGATATAAAATGTTCAGACATCCAAGGAGTTCTTGACTGCTCCATAGTCACAGCAAAGAATGAGAGAAGTCCTTTGTCATAACTACTACTGAAGAAGAAAAAACAGGAAAAAAATAGTATTGTACAGTATACACCTATTATTTTGTTTCATTTTAGAGAATAGGAGCCATTAATTATACCTGTCTTTTAAAGTTTTCCATAAAATAGCGCCACACTCTGGTGCCAGAAAGTATTAATAATTAATTATTGATCGCTGATTAATTTTTAAATAAATTGTTAATGAATTATTAATAAATTATTAATAATATTGGTTAACTTTAATTTTTAAATGTTACATTCTGCTATCTATTGAGAAGTCAGGTCAATTAATGTTACATGTTGTTTGTATTTATCATTGTTATGTCTCAAATATGATATTTGTGGTAACCTTTTCAGCAAAAACACACAGTATCATGCTGGTGGCCAGTTCTTTGTACTTGAGCACACTATTTGAATTTCTTTACACACCAGTTTTATATCTCATAGCAAAACTTAAGGATGAAGTGGGGGTCCACCACCCAGCTTGTAGAGCAGATAAACATCACCATTCTGTCTCAAGATTTGTCAGGGGGGAGTGAATACATACCTAGACAGCTGTAAGTCAAAGATCAAAGGCAAAAAAATGAGCCAGGCAAGTAACCTCATTGTGCAGGCGTGCAGTGCATTCATGGAGCAGTTTCCTCTGCTTTGCTGGCACTGAATCCTGCTCACTGCTGAGTTTGTTCTGATTCCAACAAAATCTTTTCCTATACCCAGCCTTAAGGAAGGCAGAAAGTCTTTACCTGACTGGTAAAGTCAACAGGGTGGTGTTGGCATGCTAAATGTAGCCTTAAAACTGGCTGTAAAATAAAGAATTATTTTAATTGGGCAACAGGATTCACCCCTGAATCTTCTGAAGTGAAAAGTAAGGAATATCTTTATTGTGAAATCCTTGAAAAATACCCCCAGGTTATGCAGCAAGTCTAGAGAGCCTTGAATGCAATTGTGGGGATCTACCTTTGAACTCTCAAACAGTCAAAGTGAAGGAGGGCAGGAGAAGTGTGTTTCATGTGATGATTCTTAATGTCAAATCTTCTCCTATAACTCACACAAGTTCAGAGTGGGGATCTTACTCACTACGGTGTAAAAATCATCCAAAAGCTTAACAGCAACAAAAAATAAGAATATAATACTGAGAGAATAGACATCTTTAGTTCTCTGTAAAAGCGCCCAAACTGGTACAAAAAGGAACGTAAGGACCATTTCAGATAGTGCAAAAGAATGTAGCTGGTAGGTGGGGATGAAGATGAAATGGAAATATTTAAAATTCATTCGTGGTAGAAGCTCTCTGTGAAGGGCAGGAAATCCTCAGACTTATTTTTCAAAAAAAATTGAGAAGAGAATGGCCACATTTTTTTTAATCTCATCTAGACTTCTCAAATCCACTTTTTTGTTTCTTTTTTGTCTCTTTTTTCCTAATAATTTTAGAATTGATTAGTCTTCTTGCTGTTTTCTGCCAGTCTTGTACTTCATTTCTATTGTGGAAGAGATCTTTGTGTGACGCAGGTAGTGCCCCAAGTGTTTGATCTTTGACCTCCACTCAGAAGCTGTTTTATGTAGAAAAGCCCTGTGATTATTGCCATTACTTTCTTTAACCTACTTTTTCACCTTGAAGTGTAAAGGGTCACAGCTAGGGTCTAGCTCTTATTTCAGTCTTTAGATGAAGCATACACTATGAAAAGAACTCTGTTTTTATTTCTTAGGAATTATGGGTTTAAGCCTTTGAGTTCAGTGACAATAATTATTGTTTTGGTCACCTTTTTCTCTTATATTTGATGCTACTGAGTGGAAAAAATTACCTATCTAACAAGGAAGGTTAATTGATAGTTGTAAGCCAATGTGCATGGACTCTGCTAATTCCGTTATTATTTTTTTTAAACCTTCATGTGAGCTATTGCCTCTCAATGTCCTGTTGTTTTAACCCTTTCCCTTGTATCAATAGCTGAGGATGACTATTTAATTTTGGATATCCTAATCTGGACCAAGGTTTAAAACATTTATGTGCCCATAACAATGTGATTTGCAATAATCTGAGCCTAACCTGAATTGTGTAAAAGTAAGAGAGTGAGACATCAGAAAACTAAATATTTCTTTGGTGTTTTTTTCTCATGAAGGTCCTTGAAGGTGGCTTACTACCTACCTATATGGCAATCCGTAAGTAGTCTCGGCTTATTATTACTGTTGTTGTTGTTGTTGTTGTTGTTGTTGTTGTTGATGATGATGATGATGATGTTGCCGTTATTTAGTAAGTGGATCTAGAAGTACTTCATGGAGGAAAAACACTTGTGTCAACTTCTGCACATAATAGTTTATCACAAATGAAAGTTTTTAGGACTTCAGCTCCAGACAAAATTACATAAAGCAGCTTGGTAAATGCCAGGAAATATAAAATACATGTAACAGAAAATGTGCTTGGAGCGCTGGCTGCTACCTGCAACGCTGATGTCATTATCTAATAGTTCTGTATTAGAACTGGCAAGCGCCAGCCATAGGAAGGGTGAATGGTCAGCAGTGGATTCATGTTGCACAAAATGAAAAATGCCCCATGCCTGGACATTATAATAACCATAATATTATTATAATAATTACAGCATTTAATATATGGGATTAGTCCTTCTGATAGCACCATTAGCCATCACTATACCCTGTAATAGGTGGCTTCATCCTTGTTATGACATGATCTTTCCTACTGTTTATTGACTTTTCAATGCAAGGGGGAGGGAACATTCCCAGCCCCCCAAACCTTTAAGAAGCTACTGTAAAGCTGTGGTTTTATTCTCAGCTGGAATGTTTAGAAACCCTTAGAGCTAAATACCTCGGTGTACTGCTTAAACACCAACAACAGCCTTATGGGGCCTTGCCCGACTTTAAACACATCTTTTTTTGTTGAGAATATTGCATTCTGACACAATTCTGTAGGCAAACCCTGGGCCCACATTAAATATACCAGCTTCATTGAAGCTTACTGAATTGGACTGAGTAGCTTTTTGTTTTATTCTCTCTTTACTTCACCCCCGGCTGAGACTGGACAGCCTTTCTTCTAGTGGAGCATGCTTTAAAACATCCCAAAAGAAGGGAAGGGGGTGGAGTGGATGGGGGAGGGGGCAGACTGCTTCGTAAGGCAACCAAGAGGTACAGCTTAGGCCCATAATTAGTCTTGATCCTTAGAGTCTAAAATATTTTAACACCAGGTTTCTGATTGCAGCCCTGCAAAGTAGATTTGGGAATGCAGAAAAGTAATTAGGTCTGTGCATTGAAGTGTGGAGAGCATTTAAAAGTGAATGGGTGGTTACTACATTCTTGGCAGCCTGGTTTTTATCTTTTCATGCCGCTGTTGTTAGAGATGATGGGTTTATTGCAGTTTTAGCACTTTGGAGGTGGCTGTGTTTTTCTTAACCAAGCCTTTCACTTTCTGTCTCTTAGAGGAATACTTGTGGCAGAAGGAAAAGTGAAGAAAATGTGAAATCACAAAAATAACATCGCCTGAAATCCCCCAAAATATTGTTTGCAGGAGCAGAACAAGCAGGAATAGACCACAGCCCTGCAACAGGCCACCTGCAAAGAATCCAGGTTTAATTAATGAGTCATTCTGTACAGAACCTGCTGAAGACAATGGTCACCCCAAGGAGAAGAAAAAAAAATTATTCGATTCTCTGGCAGGGTGTGGTCACATCATCATCTGTACAAAACCACCAGGCAGACAGGGCTGTAACCATCAACCTCCTTATAACTCCAGGCTGTTTTTCCAATGTGGATAAAACCAGCATGCAAATCGTGTAAAAGCAACTAGGAATTAACAGCCATGAAGACACAGTGTCACAATGCTTAATAATTCATATGTTGTTGTTGTTATTGTGGTTGTTACTATTAAGTATATATACATTTAAAATAACAATATATGGATTTTCTTGTCAAATGCGCCATTTTTACAGGTCTGGCTGTTGAATTTGCCATTCGAAGACTCACTGTTTCTGACCTGAAATCATAGAAATTTTGTTTTATATAAAAAGTTCTAAAAATGAGAAAGGAACCTGTACCTTTGCAAACGAGGAAATAGCTTCTCTGTCTTTCGCTGTTCTAACTGCAGACTGTTGCACTAAAAAGTTATGGCAGAAATATGAGGAAATAGGGGGCCATAGAAAAATGCAGGAAGGTCACTTATTAGCTGAGAGAAATTGATTAAAACATTGGGAAGAATTTGCTGAGGTATAAGGAGAAGAATGATAATTTACAATAGAAATCTGATAAACAGATAACCTTGGGGTACCATCATTGTGTTATTTATCAGATTATTCCTTTTAACTAATTCAGTTCTTTTTGTCAGGGACTCATCTGGCTCTTGAAAAATATTTTAGTGTAATTTTCTTTCCTTTTTTTTTAAATCAATTTTTGGCTGATCTACTCTTTTTCTTCTATTCAGGGTACCTAAAAATTTCATTTCATCTTTTGGTTCAGTAGATATGCATTCACATAAAAAATGTGGTTTGTTTCCAGACAAGTTTTTAAATGGAATCTGTTATATTTTTCTTCTGTTTGGTCTGATGCCTGAGAAATGCCGCCTTCTGTTTGGCCCTTGCTAGTAGGCAATATTTCTTTCAAAGGTCTCTCATGTTTGTGAATGCATGGTAGAAAGGGTTCAGCTCTTGCCAAATGCACTTGCTGCCTCTTATGCCTGTGATGGGAGGAAAAATAATGCTCTTTTAAACATGGCCTAAGCAGTTGACTGTAACAGGGGGAAAGAATATCCATGTGATTTGGAGTTTGCACAAGTGTCTTGGGTAGGTTTAGCTTTATAAAACCAATGTCAGTTTCAGAAAATTTGACATCTCTCTCCTAACTCTGGGAGTCAAACCACAGACACAAGATCTTCCTATGATCTGGAGAACAGGATGAAAGGGGCTGATTTTGGGGCTTTTGGAGTCAATGTCACTAGTCAGAAGACCTCAGGTCATGCAGCTTTAAGACCCCAGTAAGACCCTAAAGTGAACATTTGCTAGATGACATTGGAAAATTATTTTCCTGGTTCCTTTGAGATGTGTGCATCTGAAGGTCTTCTGTGTTTCTTGCTATTCAGATTGCACACCTGAATCCTTTATATAACTTCTGCATTGCACATATTAATTCCAGAAACACCAAGCCTATGAAACATGTTCCAGTAATGATGCTGAAGTGCTGGTGAAATAATGTTGACATAACACTTCCAGTTCTGAAACACCAGGTTTTGAAACACCACATCTGGTGAGGTGAAAGAGATATGCAGAAATGACAGGAAAATGTGAGGAGGCTTAACAGATATGCAGAAATGACAGTAAGATGTGAGGAGACCTAAGAGTATTCCACCAATTCATGGGAATTAATAAAGCCCAGGAAGAATCTGCCTGACAGTCACGGTGGTAAAGGGCTTATGCTCAGAGCCAGGGTATCTGCACACAGAAAAGAGACATTGCCTACCCTTAAACACCTCATTGCTTCTTTGAAGCTCAGTGTCAGGTTCATTGGCCAGGTTTCAACCTCATTTGCATAGAAAAGGAACACTTGTGTTTATCACCCCTAAGTCAGAGCATACTATTGCATAATCCAGCATGCTATTGTCTCAGTATTTCCTCACCACATTTGTCACTCTCTACAACATGCGTGTGTCAGAAAGTTCTCTTCAACTCCTATGACTCAGGGAGCTGATGATGTCAGGGCTGTAATTTGTCCTTACTTTTCACAACCAAATCACGACTAGGCAAAAGAACAGTGTGTTGCTCACACTTTGATAAACTTGTGCACCTACAATGCTCTAAGAAATAGAAACAAAAGGGTAAAAAGCGGATACGTTTTGTTGTACTGTTGTTGTTAATTATTACTATTTGTCTTGATGCTTCTTCTGCTATTGCTATTTGGGGTCCCAGCTACCCAGGCACTTCCAAATTTCATCTGGCTTTCCATACTCAACAGGACATCATTTGCATTAAGATAAAGGTCTGAGATCAACAAAATGCATTTTGCTATCGCAGTTCTCAAAACACAAGTTCATTTTTATATGGAGCAATATGACATGCATGCTGAGATCTGCATTTTTTGGTGGTGTGGTAGTGACCTGTTCATCAGCATCAATGTTCCTCTTCACAGCTCTAGGAAAATGCCATCATGTAATGAGGTCAAACATGGAAAGAAACAAAGACACACATGCAAGCAGGCTGAGGATCTGAGCCCATCAAAGTATAGGACCCAGGAGCAAAGAACCTGGAAAAGACAACAGTGATGGAGGGGTAAATGACCCTCTATTTCTTCCACAGATCAGCATGATGGACTATGTGTGAAAACTTGCTTGGTTCTCTCCAGCAGACCGTCAGTTAAACCTACAATCATGTCAGCCTTTCCGTCCCCTGACAGCTCACACCTCCAGAGGCCAAAAAAGCCCAGCAGAAATGGGTGAGAAGAAGGTTAGGAACTTCAGCGGAGCAGAAAGCCAATTCCCTTGACTGACTGATAATCTGTTCTTGCTGATGGTTGAGTTTGGTATCAGGAAAAGAAAAAAAGGAATTAAGAGGGACAGTTTGCTAAAATGGCAAAAATGAAAAAAGACAGCAAAGTAATGGTGGGCATTTAGAAGACTTTTGAGGAGAGCATGCCTTACCTCTCACTGGAGGTCTGCATCAGTGCTTTCTTCCAGTGTTGTAGAATGAAGCTGCAGGTGCCTGATAAGGAAATAACCTGGAGGTTCCCACTCAAGTCTCACACACTTCTGTGTACACACAAAAAAAAAAGAGGGGTAATTCATCAAAGCATATCAAAAGATTACTTCTTCAGAGCTCTGTGTTCATCCTGATAAGACAGGATCCCTAAAAGTGGTGTACTAGAGAGAATTTACACCACATCAGGTACACAGGACAGATCAAAATCCTCCTTAGTGACACTGGATATGGATGCAGATGTCCCAAACACAAAATTTCTCATTTTTGCAAGGCTCTGAACCCAAACCTACGGTCTGATTTCACACCTTGCTTTAACTCCACATCGGTCGGGGCAGTGCTAACCTCGGAAGAATCAAGCAGTATGTATTTTGTATTTTGCAGGTGGAGCCTGTTTGATGCTTTTAAGGAATCATATGTTTTGTATTATATACAGTGAATTGTAGAATAGCTGAAATAGTGTATCAATTCCTTTTAACCTCAAAATTTTTAAACTGTCTCATAAACAAAACTTAGGGTGTTAATTTAACTATTGTGTGACACTAAATGTGACTGCAGGGCAATATTTTTAAGTTAAATACACATTTGTAAATAAATATTACTTTACAACCAGGTGGTTCAAAATAATGTTCAGCTTTAAATTGCTCATTGTACTTATTTAATAAATTTGTCTGAATTGTGAAAGCTGTTAAAAATTAGTGGAGTTAAAATAGAATAGTTCTAGGAATGGTAAATTTTTTGAGTGACGGTTAATTAAGGAAATTAAATTTGTTATACTTGTGATAATAGTCATTAAGTTTAAAAAATCTGAAACCCTTTTTAGCATACACAAACTGAAGTATTTTGAAATAATGCGGTACCAATTTTCCAATGCCTATTGTTTGAATTATTTTTATTGTAAAAGCTGAGGTATTAGCTGGGTTCTGAAATTATATTTAGAAATTTTAGGAAAGGGAAAATATTTTCTTATGTTATGTAAATGTAGAAATTACATTTATAATGGGATTTAAAAAGAGGTAGAATCCCCAAGAAGCCATGAGTTTCCTTACCATCTAAGTGGGAATCCCAAAAATTATTATTTCTTTGTGCAATCTCATAGGTTTGCCTGGAACTATCATAATCATGATAGATTGGTCACCCTTGCAAATTCTCTTATATAGCATCAATTGAATACTTTCTGCAAAATTATCATCATCGGGTAACAGCAAACCAAAAATCTGAAAATAAAAAAAGATATATCTTTCCACTCTTGCTTTTAGCTATTTCTTCAACCTGCCAGTTGAAAGAAAATCAACTTTCATTGATGACTGTCATTAGCCTAGGATAGCTAGATCTCAGTTTTGTGACAAGTTTCAGAGAAGGTCCCCAGAGAACTTCTATTTTCGCTAAGATGCAGAACCTGAAAAAGTATCTTCTCACTCTTTTTATTTTCTATTCCTGCTCAGCAACTCTCAGAATCCCATGAGAATTCCTCTGGTTTCTTCTGTCAAAATCTCAGGAATCTGCTTTTCTTTGCCTTTTTTCACTTCCTCACATACATAGTGCTATGAAAGTGTAAAGTATAATTATTTCCTCAAGAAACATAAGCAGAAATTTCAGAAGACTGACTCTCTTAGAGCCTTTCGCAAGGGTTTGGTGAATTAAGTGTGCCTTTTTTCATCTTTAGAAGAAAACAACGACACAAATAAGGAAGTGATTCCCATATCACCCTGCCTTCACAAACAATCCTGTGAAATAATTAAAAACCAATGTTTCCTGTGATTTAACAAAATCCAGATCCCGAAGAAAAAAAAAAAAAAGGCCCAAAGTTTTAGATCTGGGAATTACCAGTAGCATCAAAGATAAATTCTCTAATTCAATTTTTATGCCAACAGTCAGACAACACAGCTTCCTTGCTGTTGGAAGTTGAGAAGATACAACTGAAAGCTGACTAGAGGATATGCTGGTGTACAGCTACTCAAACTGCAGCATCAAATCAAAGACATTTGGATCCTGGCACTCTTCTGATAATATCCTTGACATTGAAACAAACTGAACCACATTTGTAAGCTACACCAAAATCTCTGCCTTTTGAACACAACTAAAACCACAGAGGTTTTAGGGCCCTTCTGTATGCTTAACTGATTTTTTGAATTAGGGCATAACCTTGAAACTGGATAATGAACCGATTTCATTGCTGAAATGAGGCATAGGATTGAATAAGCAAAGGGAAAGCTGCATTTCATCTGCATGTACCAATGATAATCAAATTAGCACTATATGTGTTGCAGGGCAATGAGTAGGCAGACTGTAAGTCACCAGAAAAAAATAATACAGAGGTCAACAGAAGAGTGTGATGACCAACCTTAACCTTCATGTCTGTTTTTCTTTCCCTTCTTCATCCACTTCATTTATATAGTTCCTACTTTTATTGGATCAAAAGCAGCATAATGTGGTGACACATTGCTAGACATTGCATTTTTCTATTTTCAAAAATTCTGGTGCCAGATCCTGTTTTAATTGCCAGTGGCATAAGTCATGGCTAAGAATTAATTGCTTAGCATTTGTGCTGAGTAGAGATAGAGTGCTCAGGATCAAATTCATCAGCATAAAGAGTTTTAGCAGCCACCTTTATTTAATCATGTCTTTGGCATTTTGATGGCAAAATTGTTAAGAGATGTATGGAAGGACTGGGATTGATAAGCTACATCTAAAGAAAACATTTTATGTGCTTTAATTTAATTGCTATTGCCAGTGTCACAAGTTAGCTGTGAAATATTAAAACAGTATAGAATTTTCAGTAAATGCCAGCATCAAAGAAATCCCAGCCTGTGATTGACACAAGGTACTTTCCTTGCGTGACTTTCACTTCACAAACAGCAGAAAGAAGAAAACCTCCTGAGAATGCTGGCAAACCCTATAACTCAGAGCAGCCGTCAGGATTCTCCAATTTAAACTGGAACAAGATCAGCACTAAATTAAGAGAGCAGTAAAGGTAGTTTACAGCTATCTCATTCCTACCCCTGAGCCTTGCTGAATTCCAGTCAGTTGCAGACTGTCGCTGGTTTTGATCTTTTTTCTCGTGGCTCTTCTTTTTAACTAATTTATTGCCCATTGGAAGGAATGCCAAGGGGTATAAAGCCCCTTTCCTGACTCTTTTTTTATTCAATCCTTAATTTTTCATGCAACATTACTAGGCACAGGGAGTATTCCCAACTCTGGTGCTGCCAACATTAGGACAGCTTCTGCACCACTAGCAAAGGCTGCTATAGGCAAAATAACTTGGGCTGAAATCAAGAGCATTCTGAATTTCTGGTATTCACCCACCCATGTGCATCACAGACTCAAAGCTTGAATAATATTGTATCATACAAGAGCCGAGCCCATGTGGTGGCTTCTATAACTGGAAAGAGTGTTAAATGCAAGATGGTGATATTGGGTCTGGCTTCACTTATTTATTTGCCACTGTTGCAGAATCAGCCGTGAAGTTGTTCTAATGGAGGACAGCTCAGCTGCTTTGGGTACAGGGGCAACAGGACAAAAAACTGTCCCTTCTCTTGTCAGCTTTGTGGTCTGATCATAAAAAAGCTATAGGCTGGGTAAAATTACTGTTTATACTTGAAGTGAAGATGAGGAACAACCTATCACCTATAAGGTGATAACTTATTCTTCTAATGATAAAAGGTGATCTATTTGGATATTTCCCATCAATTGAAAAATAAAGTCCTGATATTTTTTCACTTGATAATTACTGGGCTGGAAGTGACCTTTGCATTAGCAATCTATTAGTTGCCAAAAATATTTGCTACTGAATGCAAAGAACCAACCACATAAAATTGTATGTGTCTATTCGAACTGAATTGTACATCAACAGGGTTTTCTGAGGTTGAGAGAGCATTAACTCTAAGCTGGAAAAGGATAACAGATGTCTGTATGGTAAATTGCCCATCCTATTCTCCATGTCTCTGTTCAACATATTACCTTTCACGGTTTGCATCAGTCATTTTTGCCATTTAGTCCCATTTACAGGGGCTGAGACATTATTTGCACTGGGAACCCCTAGGATTTGTTACCGGGACATACACTCGTGCAAATGAAGACTTTTTGGCTCATGCCAATGACAGGAGAGAAGATCTGTGAACAAGCCTATGGCAAAGCTGCTATAAAATTGGAGATAAACAATCAGATTTAGCCACCCCGTGTTTACTCCTAAAGCAAAAAATGCCATTTTCTAGATTCTATCTTTTTTCCCCTGTTATCTTAGCAAGTGATCTTTCTGTTCTTGCTAAGTGAAAAGATTATAAAAATACAAGGTTATGCGGGGAGGTGAGGTGAATCATATAGAGAGTTTCGTGTATGTTATGCCCCAGGTGTGCAATACAAAATTCTCTGCAGAGCAAACACTTCTGATTTAGATTTCTGTGTGAAGGATGCACGTGCATGCTTTACTAAGCGTTTTAAACTCCCCATTTCAAAGGAAAATTATTTAAAGCTAGGGAGTTTACATGTTAGCCTAAGGTTTAAAGAACTGCCACTCCACATCAGCAGATTGAGATTTGGCCTTTGGTCAAAGACTGACTTGTAAATAACCTATTCTTCTATTACTATTTTTTAAACTGTTTCTGTGACTTTTATGTACTTTTCCAGAGAGATGGATCAGTTAGGGTTCCCCTTTTTTAAGAAGCTTCCATCAGGACATTTGCTGACAGTGAACACCAGGGTATTTCATATTTTAGAAGCTGTCCTGAGGAACTGGGTGACCTGATCTTTTAATCCATTTTGGAGAACTGTACTCAACTAAGAGCCATGTATTTTACATATTCTCTCTGCTAGATCTACATTTATGTGGGTTTCTTTTGTTCAGATCACCTACCTTACTCTGATAAAACTTTTGATCAGTGCAAAATTGGGAATTAAAATCCTTTCACATTTGAAAAACAGTATCTCTGTTTTAATATGATCCATTTGCCCCGACATAGATTTTTAGTGGACCTTGGATGTGCATTATCTCTACCGCATAGAGTCAGGGGAATATACATCTGCCAATCCCATTAAAACACCAGCTCTTGTAACCTTTCCCAATACTGACCAGGACATAGTCTTACAACCACAAAACTGCAACAATTTTTGTTTGTATTTAGTATGAGAACAAATAAGTAAATGTAAATTATCAGAAAAATATTTTTTAATTATTATGCTGTAATTTGATACAATCGTTTTGCCTGATGAGAGATTTAAGTTCACATAACTGAAGCTACAATGTGCAAGACGTGTTTATTGAATGTTTATTCAAGCAGGTATAGAAACATTTCAGTTACTTATGACATGCTGTAGAAGGCAACAGAAACATAGGTATCAATAGAAACCAGGTTCAGTTTCAAATATGGTGTTAGAAGAGCTAACTCTCAGTTTACTGCTATGTTGCCGCCCTGAAACTGCTTTGCAAATCCTGTGCCATATTCACCAACATAAGGGGTATTATTTGGGATTTATGGTGGCTTTACTGAGGTGGTATTTGGCCAGAGATGTGTATAAATCAGGCAATTTGCTATAATCTAGCGTACAGAAAAATCCACGAGTTAGTTCACCAGCGAAGTGAGTTCCAGAGGCTGCACCAAGAAAAGTCTTGCCTGCATTCAGCATCAGTAGGAAGAAAAGCACTAACCTGATGAGTACTCTGAAAAAGGGGAAAGGGGGTTTTGTAACCAAACTGAGGATTTTATGGTGTTTCTGTCCTTTTTCACTTGTAAACTGGAACCCCCTCCCTAGACACCAAAAGATTGCCTATCACAATATTCAAGAATTTCCTATTAATTTTGGCAGTACACAAGGAGAAAATGGAGCTTAGACCCCCACAAGGTAGTTATCATGAAGACCTCCCTTGGTCACAACAGTTGTTGACAGTATTTACTGCTGAATTAGTATTTAAGGTAAGCACCTTACCTGTACAGGCAAGTGCGGTAGTTATACAGGTATATGAAAGAAGTAGATAGGTGGGATTAGTAGCCTTTGTCATAAATCTTTGTTCTGTGGCCAAATCAGTGTAACCTCTTAAAGTTATTTATTTCCAGGTGGGATATTTATATATGTGGTACAAATCTCTTCCATGGTCTTCTAAATACCTCTTTGTCTTCACCAAGCTGCAAAGGCCCCTGCAAAAATTAAAGTGAGACCATTTCTTATACTTGGGCTGCATTCAATAGAGCATCAAGACATTCTAATCTGCCCTAATTAGTACCCATAAAAGAAAGTAAATATGGTCTGGTAACCAAGAGAAAACAGGACATTCACTGTGAACATGCTCCTTCAGCAGTCTGGCTCCAAGCAAGGTGTTTAATCACATCCACACCTGCAGTATTGCCTGAACAAGGCTGCCAAATGTGCAGAAAAAAAACCAAACAAACACAGTTAATGTTCATGAAAGGTCTCATCTTTGGTAGCTCTGATGATTGAGATCATCCATTGGCATAGAGGATCCACCGGGGGTCAACACTACCCGAATTTGTACTAATGCAGTTCCGGCCTTCTCTTGAATTGCATTTAAATACTATCTTGTTTGCAGGGAGAAAATCTCTTGCCTTCTTCTGCTACCATTCTCTCTTTTTTCCGGGATGTTTCTGTGTTGAGTTATTCAGACCTTGCTGACTGGTTCCCCATCATGGCTTTTGCCAAGGCTACTGCAGATTTGAGTAAATATGTCTCCAGTGTATTGTTTGATCCCAGTTACTGTGGTGTTCAAATCATACACACACACTTATATCATATGTATTCAGCATTGTGAAGTACAAAGGTTTTACTACTCATCTTCTAGATGGAGAAATTAAACACTGAAGAGTTAAAATATTTGCCCCAGTTTAATCACAGATGTTGAAACAGTTCCAGTAACTGAATCCAAGGAATACTTTAGTATTTTAATCATTGAACTATCCTAACCCTAACAGGTTAAAGCTGGAAGCTTGATCTGAATGCATTGTAAACTGACAAAATGGCATGTATCACACTTATTCATTAGTGTGACATCTGGCTTGTCATCTACAAAAACAGTACTCACTGAAAAAGCCCTTATGTTTTATTATATCCTTTGTATATAAACATCCATATTAAAAGCCTCATCTACCTCAATGCATAGTTATGGTATATTTCTTAAATATCACTTTTATCATCATACATGTATTATATCTACAACAATTGAATAAAATTATCTAATTCTGCAATACAGAAATTATCAAGCAACACTGTGAATAGCTAACAGTACAATGCCATGTGCTGTTAGCATAGTGCAGCAGATCTAAGGCCAGGGTAATATTGATTACTTTGGTTTGCTTGAGTCGAAGTTAATTTGAATGGGGAGTTGATCACACTCTAATGACAGTACGCCGCACACAGCTGGTCAGGTTCTCCTGCAAAGGAACCAAGACAATGTAGAAGCCTAAAGTATGTAGTGGGACTTGAAGATCTTAAAAGGTCTTTTCCAACCTCAACAATTTTATGACTCTTTGATATTGACAGAGGTGACTAGGGACGACAGGATCCCAATTTTCCAATAGTTTTTGAAAATATAATCAAGAGTTATATTCTAGGTGCTGTAGAGGACTGGGCATGTCAAAGAGCATGGTGAAACTCTCTCCTACCTTTTGAAAGTTGGTTGTCTTGCTTAGACTCCTAAGCCAACAACTGAACCACCAGTTTTCTAAGTCTTGTCCAATATCTTCAGCCAACAGACATTACAATATTTTTCTTCCTTCTGCCTTCACACCTATAATAGGATTGCAGGAAAAAGCATGGTTCAGCCTGGTCCCAGGTCAGTCATTGCCTGTGCTGAGTTCCAGTGATGAGATGCAGATGGTGCAAAGAAAGAAATAATCACTCTTTACCACCTAGAGAGAAACAGAGTGCCCATCCTCTATACTGTTAGAATAGCCACCTGGAAAGGGTATCAAACCTAGAAAACAAGTTATACATTACTTATTTTCATGTCTGCGTGACTATATTTCCTCCTTTCTGTCAGGCAAGTGGCTGTAACAATCCAGAGAAAAAACTCTTCTTGTCTATACAATACTCCGGGAAAAGACCAGTGAGAATAAATTACAGTAGCAACTAAATATTAATTTGATTTTTGAGAAATTTAAGCCAACTTTTGAAAATGTAGTGTTTTCTGTAGCAGCTATTTGACCTTTGCAGCAGTATACAAAAGGGGCAATAATAAATTTTCTAGGACTCAGAAAGAAAAGTAAGAAGAATACAGCAGAAGTTCCGGAATTTGGCTGTTGAGTGTTTCCTTAAATTTTGGGATAGCTCTGATTTTGCACTACATTGCACAGATGCTAAAGCCAAATGTCATGGGAATGATGTCTGTGAAAAGATACAACTGGGAAGGGGAACAATAGCACTCAGGAACATGGCCATTATAAAAGCAATTCAGACCCAGGGTCTTGGTACCACTCTCAGGTGGTCCAAAGCATCAGATCTCTAAGTCTTGCCCTTTTTTTGTAAGCTGACAACTCTGTTCAGTTTCCCTTGCTTGGCTCCATGATGTTCTAACCAGCCTGAAGCAGAAGAAGCTGTTTCATTTCCAGTGTCATCAGGGTACCAGCAGACCCAGATATATACCCAGCCTGCGAGAGTCTGTTTAGAAATACACTCATTAATAGAGGATAGTATAAGGCTGGAATGCAAGGCTTAACAGTCCCTCCAAAATGCTTTGTATCTTTAATTACAGCCCTAACTCTTCCAGATACGCATATAAATGCCTAATCCTTTTATAATCCTATTACTTTCCTGTCCTCCAAGAGCCTCTGTGACATGGTTTCACAGTTTTTAAATATCTTGTGTGAAAGAATGTTTTTAATTGATCACTCTTTAATTTCCACTTTTTGATGTTATTAAATGCCATCTCACACTGAAGAAAGAGTGGAAATGCATGGATCTGTGTGCTCCAGAGCATGTACTGCATTGCATGTTTGCACAGTGTCTCTTCTCATACATCTCCTGGCTAAGGTAAACAGTCCCAAGCATTTTCATTCAATACTTTAAAGCAATATTGTTTTACAAGTTGCCATGTGCTTCTGAGTATCCTTTTTAGGATCAAATTGAACATGACCATACCTGTTTCCCATATCAGAGAGGTGATGGAATTTAATAACAAACTCCCACAGACAGAGCAGCTGACACAAAGTAGGTGTAGCCGGTGGATACAGCCGATTCACCTCTGACAAATTCATTTATTCCCTATAGTTCGGGCACTGGCACCATCCAAATATTCTGTTATGTGGGGGCCACAGAGTTAGACAGCCAGGACATCTCCACCAGTGGTGAAGTTCATGCTACTGGTAGGTCAGTTGAATCTTCACTAAATAGCCCCTCTGCAGTCTGGATTTTATTTTATTATACACCATCTTCAACAAGGATTAAATCCAATTATTCTGATTTTTTAAGTGATATTACAATAGACCTGGTCAGACAGGGAGATTAGATCTCACTGGAGACCCCCCAAGGTGTAGCAGGCTAGGAATATTACCCCATTCTCTTCCTTCATGATTGCCATGAAATTATTGCCTTGTTATTTCCAGCCAATCATCTCTCTCTCTATTTATTCATAATACGCTGCAGACAAACCTTTCAAGACTGTCCAGGCATTTTGTTTTTATGGCAGGTTCTACATCATCAGAGTTCATAAGAGAAACCACATGTAGTAATATTGTCTTCAACAAGGAGGTGGGGATTATGATGCTGTTTGAGAATAAAAATTTTTCACCATACGTGTAATTAATCAAAAGCTAATGTGATGAAACATTGTATTCTGAAGACAAACACAGATAACGATAAGAAGGTCATGGTCCTCTCTTTATTCAGAATCACTCAAAAATTTTTACTTCTTAAATTCACATGTCTGGTTTATCTAATCTAATATCTCCTTCTACAGGGTATAACCTAATCTATGAAACTTAATATCATAACACACTACACAAAGATGCCTCAACCAACTAGATTTTTCAATTATTTCTGAATTATTTTGGAATTGTACTCATATGCTTAGATAATTTTCTGAATTTCAGTATAATTCATGAAACTGACATGAATTTAAAATTTTATTTATCATGTTCTATCAATTAAAAAAAAAGTATTCTGAAGTATTAGTTAATTTTCAGACATCTTCAAAATATATTATTGCCTAAGTACCACTATTTTTACATGCACGTAACAGGCATGCATCTAATATATTCAAATGAAAAATATTATGAAGTACAGCAGTGCTCATACCACTTTAAATTTTTAGATTTCTGTGTGTGACTGAATTGGACATTCCTCTCTTTTATGTTGTATTGAATTGTACTTTAAATTACAAAATTAAATGCTCAAAGCAGAAACCTTGTCAATTGCAATGTCACTGACTCAAATGCTGTAAAGATGAAGTAGCCCTGCTGTTATTTCTGTTGAAACCTTCTGGCTATACTTCACATTTGGTGCTTTTATTTGTACCTCTATTTCTATTTTGCTAAATAAAATGTTGAAGTAACAGCATACACTGCAATACACAGACTGTAAATATAAGCAGTGAATCCAGGCCAAGGTTGAACATACGAAACAACTGCCACATTGTCAGAGCCTGCATGGATGGATGGATGGATGGATGGATGGATGGATGGATGGATGGATGGATGGATGGATGAAGGGAAGGATCTGGACATTTTGGGATGCCTGGGGGGAGCACTGCCTCTCCCCCAGGCCCTCAGCCCTGTAGCTCCTGTCAGTCATTGGCAGTCTTGCCTAGCATAGCTTCTGATTGGCCAAGTGACCACCTGGGAGGAGAGTCTAGAGAGGCCCTGGGGCTTAAACAGTGACCATGAGGGAAGCCCACGGCACTGACCCTGTCAACGTTCTGGAGTTTGTCCCTCATCCTCACTGGAACCCAGGAACTCGTAGATATATGGGTGTTTTTCTGTATATTTTCTGTCTTTCTCTCTTTCTTCTCCTTCCAATTCTTTTTTCATGGAACAGTTTGCATAATGTAGCATTGAACTGGTTTAAAGGTTTCTAGATTAAATGGTCTAGGTTAATACTTGGAAAATTGTTTTATGTTGAATTGGATGTTGTATTAAATCCTTCGCCAGGTTCCTTGATTTTCTGTGTTTTGCCAGTAAAGTTTTGTGTGATTTTGACCTCTTGAGAGTATCTGACTGATATTTCTCCCATGCACTGACCCACAGTGAAGGAAACTTTGGTGACACCCTTAACATTTAAATGTTCTGGAGTGTTACACACATGATTTGGCATTCTCCCCAGTTTAGCAAATAAAAGCAGTAATAACTTCCAGGGAACTACATGACCATGTATATCAAAACTAAATTAGTGTTGTTTTGGCATGTGGGCTATAAAACAGTTATAGAGCAAGGTGATGGAGTCTCAGAATAACCTCCTATACCCAATAGCCTCAGAGGGGTTATGGGATGATTTTTTGATTACTTTATGGTCTTTGATAGGTCCCTGAGTCTTTTTACCTCCCAGAAACACAATTGTGAGTCATTCATATTTCTGGTGAATGTTATGTTGAATATATACAGAGGGCAGTACTACTCAGAATGAGAGAATATCTGCAGATATTATGTCAGTACTGCAATATCTTTTTCTTAGGTTGGAAAGTGCTCTCTTAGCAAATGTTCTAAATAATTATGCTTCATTTTGCAAAATAAAAATAGCATCTAACATTCAGTTGCTATGATTTCTTTCAAGAAAAGAAGCTGTTATGTAGAAGTAAGTGAACAAAGAGCTTTGCAGATAAGCTGATTATTCTCTTACTTAATTATAACATGTACTTCTACCAACCCTGAACTGAAGTTTTAAAAACCATTGGTGTGCTTATGCCTAAATCTCACTGGCAAAATATCTGAAATCGTACAGCAAAATAATCATGCACACCATAGAATGGAGATTCTTCTTGGAGCTTCTTCTTTTGTGAGGTTTGGCACTGAAACACTCTTTTCAAGGCATATTTAGCACAGTCAGATAGTGTAGTTTTGATGGGCTTGGCTGCCACTGAGCTGTGGATTTTGCAAACGACTGTGTTGCACAAGTTTCGCACAGCACAATGCATTGTACCTGCACTGTAAATTCACCTAACCGTGTGGCTTGTATGTCCTATAACCCTCTAGTGCCCAGTCTATTATAGTATCCTCCTTTGAAGTCAGGAAATATTTTATTGATTCTTAGTGGTCTGCTTGGAACTCTAGAGGAAGAATGCCTTACAAATTAAATTCTCACTTCTGCTATCACTAAGAACTTTAGATGCAATGTCAGTTACAGTTTTTGCTTGCTAGTGCTAGCATTTTCTTTAATGGAAAACCTAATTTCTTTAGGCTTGGGTACCTAAGCCATGGATCTGGCATGATTTCTGGCTGGCAGGCTTCAAAAACACTGAAATTTTAATCTCCATAATTATTTTTCTAATTTCAGATATATTTGATATATATGACTAAATTAAAGACAAAGCTTGCAACATGTTAACTTCAATACTTGATCTATGGTGATGAAAGGCTTCAAATAAATGACTGTTTACAAACAGAGAATTGATCCTTATTTTACAGCAAAGAGAACCATTTGGCTACCAAGTAAAATTTAATTCTACAAGATAGGTGGAACTTGAAATTTCAAAAATCCTTGTTTAATGCTATTCATTAAGAGGTATTCTTCCTTTTTAAAAAATCAAGTTTTATTTGTGATTGGACTGATTCTACTCCCAAGAATCCATTGAGAGAATTTTCCTCTGGGTCATCTGAAATTCCGTACAAGGCACTCAAAATTTAAGCGGCATTTTTTAACGTATTCTTGGTTTTTTGGCACTAACAAAAAGTGCTCGGGAAGATCTAAAACAAAGGGATGGCTTAAAAATATTCTCAAGCATGAGAGATGGAACTGAATGCACTTAAAAAGAAATGAATCAGAGAGAAAAACTCATGCCTACATTTCTCGACATAGGAAAGTAACTGTGATTCAGTTCCTATTCTACAAGCTGGCATGTCTATGACCTTGACCTCTTTATCTGAAGCTTTAACAAGTGAATGAATCTAGAATGGAGGTGGCTTTCTGCTGGCCCAGTAGATTAGACTTAACCTCCAAAAATACATTCAGGCACATATTTAGATAGATGCAGAAACAGACAGATGGCTGTAACCTAGCCTGTGATCAAAAAGCACAGAAGAAACAGCCTCAAAAAATTAATTTTTAAGCAATTTTTTCTTCATCCTTATTCCTAACCAATTCTTATTACAGACTTTCTATATTCCACAGTCTTCAAATATGATTACAATTAATTAATAATGAATTGACTCCTAATTCTTATGCCTCTTTTGGCATTAGTAATATCCTGAAAAATAGAGACATAATCGTGGCCTGGAAACAAAGATAATCTTTAACTGGAGAATATTTAAAATTTTTAAACCATAACTTCTTCAAATGAGAGATCTTTATTCACAGCTCAAGACGCTCTATGGTAGCGTGTGTTATTTTTACTCAAAACACCCCTATATATTTGCATGACAATCTTCTGGCTCTTACAACATGAAAAAGGACCATCGCATCAGCATTTAGTGGCTGTGTTTTGCCTTGATTCTTACATTTCACCTTTAAATATTTATTTGACAGCCTACTTGAATTAAAATATACCTGTAATTAGGGAAAATAGTGTGCCATGTAACTCAAGACAACCATGATTTCTGGAAGATTTATATCAGCAGATTGACATAATTTACGATCCAAGTTTAACCCAGAGTCAAAAAACAGCGTGTATGAGTCACCCACTATTTGCCTGTGTGATAATCCTCAATGCGGAACACATGATCCCAGAAGGAGTTCTCTCTTTTGGTGTTGCTTTCTGACCCCATAGAGAAAATGTGGAAGTAAATCGTTTCCAAAATACAGTGACTCTATAGAGAATCTTGAGTGTATTTTATATGTGTCCGGTTGGTGCTTGACAAGCAGACTGTGTTTCCCTCCCTGTTTAAAAACTGTTGAAAGAGCTTGTGTAACACAAATGCTGTTGGAGGGGAGCACATCATGCTGTCAGGGGCTGTGTGTGCATCTTAACAAAGAAGGCTTTCTGGCAAAAGTCCCTGTTCTGCTGTCCACTGTTCATTCTGCAAGGTTCCAAAGCAACACTCCTGGTAGAGCAGTGTTTGCAAGAAGCAAACTCAAGGTATAGGAAGGGATGGGCCACCATAGATACTGCATTCTTAGTTCATTGCTCACCTGGTGATACGGGAACCTCTTGGTATGTGAGAGTTTCCCAAACCATCTCTCCTTGTGCACCTGTCTTGTACGTGTCCCTGTCAATGGTGGTAGCAGTGTTTAAATGAGAGGCTGATCAACATTCAATATGATTTGTTAAGCAATACCCATAATACTTTTAGTGATTTTTTGGTCATCTTTCTTTTGTCCTAACTGTGAAACACTTGATCTAGAAGGCAGTGATGACCACTAAGTCAAAGTGAGTTTGTATTTTACTTCAATTATGGTGCACTTTTAATCATGTGTCGTTGACAAGTATCAAAAACCCAAGCTTGTGTCAAACTTGTATTTTTCAAAGGCTCCAAGGCTTTGGACACAGGATGCCTAATGGGGGCAGGAGGTAGGGTCTGTATTCTGCTTATAGTGCACATGCTCAGACAGCTCAAGGAGCAAAGGAGAATGTGGGTTAATAGAGTTCATAAGGAATCAGAAGAGAAAGACAATTCATGTGCCTCTAGACTTTTAGTACAGTCTGTTCCTGTTAAAAAAAGCAGCAGCTGTTTTCTTTTTTCTTTTTTTTCTTTTTTTTTTCTTTTCTTTGCCCCAGATGTGTACGTGAAAATCATAGTGTAGTTACTGTCATGCCAACACAATGCTGGCATCACAGCATTGTGAGTTCATCAGACCCAAAAGCACATTAACATTTTAGTGTGCAGCATTCAGACTAGATCTGCAGAATTCTTTATTAATGTGAACTAACTGATATATCACCTTGGAGTTTTGAAACCTCCAAACTTGCAGGTCGTTGCCACACCCTGACCATTTATTGCTCTAACTTTCATTTCGAACTGTGAGCTGTGCTTGCTTAAGTGCTGCCAAGGTTCTTTAAAGCTTTGAATGAAACGCTTTGTAAAAGACACAAAAAATTCGTTACCAGAAGCCAGCAAATGCTGTAGGCCGGACAAACAGCCAACGTGGAAACCTGAAGTAGTTTTACCTGCCTGAGGAGTGGCTCTTGCAAAGGTGCTGTTCAGCATCTCTGCATGCTACAACATCTACTTTTGGAAGTTGTAAGTCAACCGGGTGGCTAATTAAAGTACAGCGTCAATCCTGTGTGTTTTAGAAGGGATTTGTAAATCCAGCATTGTCAGCCCACTCAAGGTCTGAATTCATTTATTATAATGATCTTTCAAGTTTTGTTGCCTGAGTCAGCTGCCTTGGCCCATCCAAGCTCCTGCTCAGTGCAGCTCTGGCTTAGAGGCGCTTGGTACTGAAAGGCTCAGCAGCAGTTGCTCTTATCTCAGTGTGCCCTAGCAATAGTCACCCACTGCAGTCACTCTGCTGAAAATTAAAGAGAGGAGCACTGTGATAGGAAAGTCAGAATAAATTTTATACATATTTAAAGCTGAAATTAGAAACCGTCGCATACATATGCAGAAGTATAAGATATTGACTAAGTAGATTAATATTGGAAAGCGCCTTATAAAAGAAATCTTTGACAACTTATGTCGAGATGCTGTAGAAACCCACAGGGGTTAAAATCTTTTGTAAATTATTATTTGATAAGAAGGCTGTAGCCTTTCTGAGGCAAGAACTCTCTCCTCAGAAGTGCGTTCAGTCTCCACAGCACTGCCCTTCTACTGCGCAAGGTTGTGTGGGTATCAGGTGCTTTTTAGCAGTGGGGATCACTGAGTGGCCACTGGTCTCCATTACGTTTATGAGCACACGTTTCTCTGTCCGTGCCAGACTCTGTATGGATTCAACCATTTCCCTCCTGCTTATTTAAATGTAGGTGCTTTTCTGGTTTCTCTCGCAGCACTGCTGTTTAGTTTAGCCTGCAAACCCCTCAATATTGCCATAATATCATCTTACCATCAACGCTGCAGAAAATGAGGCAGTCAGGTTTTGTCTTCCAGTAAGTAACAAGGTAAACCCAAAGCAGGTTGGAAAATGGGACTTCTCCAATGGGGAGAACAGAACACCAGCCTCAGCTGTAGATACAAAACTGCTGTACAAGACTTCAGCACTAACCTGAACCTTAACAGCAGTTAGAACTAGGGAAAGTCAATGCCATTTAAACTTACGGCATGTGTGTCTCTCTGGTCTGTCATCATGCAAAACCAAACCACAGCAGACTGAAAGAGAATAAAGTGCAAAATCCCCCTTGCTGTACACACAGCACTAGTCTCCTTGAAGGTGGTAGGACTAATGGAGTGAGTAAGGTGAACAGAATGTAGCACAAATATTTTGCTTAGAGTTACTTGCAAATACCATTTCATTGAAGTGGAATTTCACACCTCACTTACTAATACTCTAGCCAAGAAATAAGAAATACATTTGCCTTCAGCAGACTCAGTTTTCTCAATTGCTGGTTCAGATGAATCTCCCCTAAAACAATATTTATTTAGGCCTTAGAGATGAAGAAATGTTTTATCTAGTCCAGATGCATGAATTTCAAGATGTCCTTAATACCCAAATCAAGCTATGTGTCTTCACAAAGAAAATTGAGCTATTTATGATGTAATACATACAGAATTTAAGGAACCTAGAGATTTGCATGAGGAAGTGAAATATTAGTAACACCTCTTTTAGTTCTTGAAAGATGGGTTGGATGCACAACAGATGTAATTTCTGTCAAACTTTGTTCAGAGGAGCATTGTACAACTGGCCACAATTTGATTGCCTCTAGTTATCACCCTAGTGAATAGGCAGAAGGGCTCTAAAGCAACTCAAGTATGCGTACACCATAACCATTAATGCAAGCAAACCTTCCCACTGCAACACACACAAAAAAAATAAGCAGTTTTAGCATATAATTTTAATAGGAAATTATTGATTACATTTGAGTTTGGGACATGTTAGGTAAGACACTGACATGCCCACACTCTCACATTTTCTTCTATACATTTCTTTAAGATGTCAAAAAAAAAATTATGTGTGTGTCAGAAAATGGTTTTATCTTCATCCTCCAGAGGAAAAAGAATTAAACCTTCCTTTAAGCACCAATGAAATCCGAATGTGTAGGAAGAGGGATCCATTTACTAATAGTGTATTTTCCATATCAAAAGTTGTGTTAAAAAAAATGTATGTATGTATATATTCAGCTGCACAAACCTTTGCAGATTTTTGTTATTCTGTGGTACATTGAAATATTAAGAGAAATTGTCTCTGTCATTACTTCCTGTTAAAATACTGTAAGGGTGCTCATTCTCCTAGTATTTTAGTGAAAAACAGAAGTCTCCTCCTAGAAAGGAGAACAATTCTGTTTAATTCTGTTAACATCCTAAGGGAATCTTGCATAATAACATGTATTTCTTCTGGGAGACTTTCTAGATGCGAAAGGATTTTGCTACTGAGCAGTCATAGAGGGTGGAGGGAAGTCCGAGTACCATGTTTTATGCCACTTGCTACATTTTTTTTACTGTAAAGCAGCTATTACGTGGCATAGAGATATACAGAGCTCCCTAAGTTACTTCCTGACACTCCTGCCATTTTTGAAATTGTTTTGATAAGAACACCTTTTTTCCTACTACCAATTTTTGCAATTTTAAGTATTTGAGGTGGAGCACCAGGGATTCTTGTTATCAGTTTCATCTACAGATCAGGTACAATATGAGAAACTTCCTCACAATATTTTAATATTGACCTGGAAACCATATTTCTATGCAAGATTTGTCTTGCTGTAATACTTTTGTCTCTTTTTGAATCTTTATGTTAAAGTGTGAGAGTTTTAAAGTCCTTTGCTGATTCGATGAAGGCTACTGATTCCTGGAACCAGTAGTGTTCAGCAACTTTTCTTGATTAGGGGCAGATTCAAACAGTGATTTTGTGATATAATTCCGGGATGAATGCAACCTCTGCTGCCCAAGTTAAAATAAAAATTTGATAACGCTTACTAAAAAGTAGATTGTCTGGAAGTTAATTGTGTAATGTCTGTCTTTCCTCTTCCTCTTTGCTGTCAACTGTAATATGCTGAATCATGAGGTTAGTGGGAATTTTTAAATCTGCTTTGAGCCTTTTGTAGTTTTTCCCATATTTAAGCTAACCTTTTTTCTTTAATTATGTGTAAACTATTATTCTTGGCAAGTCTGCACTTTTCAATCATGAACTGTTTACCTTCCACACAGGCTTTGCTTCCTCCTTATCCGTGCTGGCTTGTTGATACATCCTACTCCAGCAGCTTCTTCTCCTCGCCAGGCATATCCTCACCTTCACAGCTCAATACTCTCTCGTTTTTCTGTGTAACAAGCCATTTCCTCTCCCGTTTCCTCCCACAGAAGATGTTTTTGGTCCCATTCCCAAAAAAATCTCTGGCATTAAAGAATGCCCATGCCTGTCTTTCCAGTGGGCAGGCTTCTATATGTGTTTCATCTGGCCAGCAATCTGAGGGCAGATCTGGCTCAGTAAATCATATTCATTGATTGGTTGCCATTCCTGCCTTTGCAGGGCTGTGCAACCAGGGCTGGTTGTGCTCATCCCTTCCGGCAACAGTCTCTCCTGCTCATGTTTTCAGATCAATTGCAAGAAGTCTGTTGTAGTATAATATGAAACCAGGGCTTCTGTGTTTTTATTGAAAGTGAAAAGGCTATTAAGCTGGAGAGGGAAGTGCTGAGTAAGCTATACTTACACTCCTAAGATACATTTCTCAATTTATTAAATGGTAAATGTATTATCCAATTACCTTCATATCCTTAACAAAGTTACAGGTCACTTGGAAATAAGTTCAACTATTCTGTAAAAAAACAGGAAAGATCTCTGAAGTGGAGGATTCTTCGTAGAGAGAACTAATGGATATTGTTTTGAAAGTGTATAGCTTTAAAAAAATTGTGTTTGCTGTGCTGTGTATTGTTTTAAGCAGTTTTTTGGCTTAAATTTGAATGGCCAAAAGGAATTAAAACTTCCTAAAAAGGAATAAAGGATAGCAATGTTTTTCAGATATCTAGTTGCAACTCTTTTGTTTAAATTACTATCTCACTGAAAGCATTTAGCTCCTTCTCTATTAATTTAAATCTGTTAATTTATTTAATACTTAGTGAAAGCAACTAGGTAAATAAGCAAATAAAAAAAGCAAGGATCTTACAAAATGCACTTTTAACTTGACTGAGGTGCTTACAGCATTAAGCTATTTTGATCTTCATCTTCAGAATGCCAACAACTGAAGATCTGAGTGTATGAACAAATTATCACCAAGTAGATTTTCCTGTGAACTTCAAATGCAGAAATCATTAGATCACAACCATGTATGTGTTCATGATAAAATACGGGCTGATTTGAGTTGTTTCTTCCCCAGCAAAGAAAGGGAATTCTTCACCCTCTCATTTACTGTTGAGTAAAAATGAAGATCCAGTAGGATCCCACTATGGATCCAGTTTGTATGCAGCAGCTCTCGTGGAATACAGTGCTCCTAAATTGAAGTGTTTCTGAGCAGTAACAGCATTTGAATGGTATGAAGAATTTGTAAAGAAATAATACTGATTAAAAAAAGAAATCTTCATTGAAGTTTGAGTCAGCTTCTATTATGCTAAAGGACGGAGTATTTTATGAGAAAAGTTTTTGTACTTCCAAAATATGGCCCGTGGACTCTGCCCTCCAAGTAGTTAGGCACTGAATTAATTAATATTTCCTGGAATGAGTCTTACTCCCCAAACATCTTCAGAAGATGTCTGTTTTAACTGAAACAACAAGTTTCAGGCATCCCAATTAACAAGAGACCTCAGGTTAAAACTAATTTATCGAATCTTACCATGTTTAAGTCTAAGTTGGAAACTCATTTTCATAGATAAAGGAGAAGCAAAGTCAGGGGGCCAGCTTTAATCCCAGGCTAACTCGGGTGACTTGCACCCTTGTAAAACCAGTGCAGCAGAAGGGTGCATCACAGTATGATCCTGTATTTCAGTCAAAGTTCATTGTAGTTGAACGACTTAACACTTTAGAATGACAAGTGTTCTGATGAGTGATGACTTCTTGTTTCACTACCTGTTCATTCACAAATAACATGGATTACCCTTTTTAAGTTATCTTTTCTTCCCCCAGTTTTGAAGAGATCCTTCCTGTGCATGAACACGGAAAACATTCTGAGGACCCTATTCTCACTCTTTAGCTGGGTCAGGTTTTGGCCCATACATTTTCCCTAATGAAGCGTGTGAGACTTTGCCAGGTCTAATGGTAACTGGACTTAGCAGAAGTTGAGAAGGTTTGTGTGGGCCAGCTGATACATTCATGACAGGTCAGGGTTTAAATCTTAAGCTAGAAAATAGCTCTGGTACCATTGTAAAAAATTATCAATTTTTTCCCATCATTTTTCTGGCCTGAATTTACACTGAGGACCATTTATATCTGGATTTCACACTATTTTTCAAATTCTTCCTGCAGACCCAGAATTGCAATTTTCAACATATTCACATGGCTTCAGTGAAGCTGGTTTCAGAAAGACTGCAAAATCAGTCCCCTTGTGCCTACCATGTCCTATTATTTCTAGGTAGTTTTAGGGTTTTTTTCTTTTTGTTTAAAAACAGAGTTCCGTAAAAATTATTTAGCTTTCCAAATTTTAGAATCACTGTTAAGCACTGCCTTCACTTTCAAGACATGCTTTCTTGGATGCTCAGGTGTTTATGTCAGCCTATTTAGGAGGATCTAAGATAACACTCTTCCTAAACTACTGATTGAGAGGCAGTGATTTGCTTATACCTGTCAAAGCCCTCCTGACTACAAGCATTATTCCGCATAATACTAATTAAAATGAGACAGTTCTGTGAAGTTATTTTCCACCTCTGCTTTCTTACTGCGTACAGGTCTAATGTTCTGGCAGCTGTACAGAGCTCTCTGAAAAATGTTGCCCTTGCTTCTGTCTTATATTTCCTAGGACTGGATGAGCTCCCTTAAAGCACACTGGCCTTTATCTCCAGTTAAAAGTGTTTGTGTCTCTTCAGCTGTATTTCATCTGTAAAATTTGCATGTCATCCTTTATTCAGAGAAACTTCACCTTTATTCCCATGTGTATTTGATCCCCTACCTTGAAAAGTTTGTCAAATTCTCTTAAATTGTTGGTGAGTAGAGTGAAGTGGGAAGGAGACACCTTGTTCAAAATCAGTGAACAAGTTATTTAAAGCCTCTTCTATCATTTCTAGCTTATTTCTTCACCTGAGGTACCACACACTCTTTAAATGAATATTGATTTCTGCCTCCTCCAAATTCCTCAGCATGTCATTACTTCCCACCACTAGCTCTCCCCCCAGACATCCTTGCACCTATCTCCCTGTGCAAGATTCAGGTTTCAATGGACTTAGAGACAACACAGTGTAAGTGATTCAGAGGGACCATACTAGCTCAAGCGCTGTGCTGTTTGTTTCCCAAGAGCTGTCAGACTCCTATGGAAAGAGCCTAGCGGGGCAAGAAGGGACATCCTTCACCACCTGCACACAGGATGTAGATTCCAGAATCATCCGAGCAGCTCTGAGACCAGCATATTTCAACCTTCAATTATCAAGTCGATTCCCAACAAATTTTATCAAATTCCTGTCTGTTTTCTGTTACACATTTGGCACTATACTCTGTGACAATGAGTTCCACAGTTTTGTGGTAAAGATAAATAACATAAAACTCAGATGCTTGAGTAGTTTCCCTTTAACTGTTAGTTTAACTATTCTTCCTTTCTCCTCCCACACAAACAATTTGAAAACTTTCACAGTAACATTTTAAAAAATACAATTCCAAAGCATTATCAGCACCTTCCTATGTGTCATCCAAACAAGACTTTTTTTGAACCCCTTCAATGTACAAATTACATGGAAAAAATCTTTCTTTATGTTAAATACTTAGGAAAAAATATTTTAAATTTTTTGAGCAATTGGGAAAGGGAAAAATCCAAAGACAATAATATAATGTTTTGGAGGACACATCTGTTCCCCTGTAATCTGATTGAAGTGTCTGATTCAGATGTTATTATCCTTGTGGTTGAGAGAAGTTGAAACAGTGGTTGTATGGAAATACCTGGGTGTGTGGCAATCCCACACACTTCGAGCAGTTCCATATGTAAGATCCAAGTTCCCATGACACCAACACAAACCAACAGCTTCCAAGAGTTAGTCTAAAAATGAAAAGTTTTTGTAGGAGCCAAACAGTGATGCGTAGGAAACAATGAAATAGTAAGTAACTCCTTTTATTACATTTTTAACTCTGATATCTGCCATACCTCCTGCTCTCAACAGTTGGAATAAATCCATTACAGATAACCTGTCTGAAAAGGACAAAAAAAAGGAGAACACTGCCTGATGACGTTAAAGATGTGTGAGAAGAGAAGATAGGTGAAATTGTCTTCTCTGGCCTTGATAGTGGCAAGATGGCCAAAGCTGCATGAAGTCACAAAATAGAAAATTTACCTTGGGCGTAGTTTCTGCAGAATTCTAGGCTTAATTTCTACACAGTTCTAGGTTTCAGCCATGTCCTATAATATGCCAGTTTTCTTAGCTTTTAGGAGTTCTTTTTTTGTCTTATTGCAGATATCTTTAACATTTTTCTGCCTTTTTTGATCAGTTCATCTTTGTGCAGTGCCAAATTGTCAGAAGTTTTGCATAAGGACTGGAATTTCTCTCTTTGCTCTAAGGAGCCTCCATTGCAGTTTCAGGACACTTCTTTACCTTAAGGAATTGACTGCCTCCACACCTTTTATGCATGTATATGTGTTTATATCGTTTGGTCATCCTCTGAATCTGGATATTTGTGCTTCATGAAGTCAATGAGAATTTTGCCATTGACTCCAGGGAGAACAAGATCAAGTATTAATTCCATTTTCCCTCTAATCTATTTGATCTTTTCAGTCTCCTCTCATACTGTCACATCAAATCTTCCTAAACTTCCCATTACTTTCATCACAGCCTTGTTGCAATTAGCTATGATTAGAAGTAAAAAAATCCTTATTTATATCTTATGGGAGTTCAGTAATCCAACCTCAACTGGTTCTTTGGAACTAGTATCACTTTGCTTTTATTTTTTATCGCTGTCTGAACCCCTTTACAAGATACTCTGGGCTTTAATTATCATAATTTTAAAGAAGAAAAAGTCAGGTGCAGAAGAGTTACATGATTGATCCAAGGTTTCTCTGAAAATCAGCAAATCAAATTGACTGTATCACATTTTCTCTACTGTTTCAGAAACAGGACTGGTTTTTGCATCTTTACACGCACACTTCATGGATAAAATTCACAAGTAACACACATAGCTAAATCAACTAAGTTAATTTACAGTGATGTATTAATTAAACTGACCTCTGAGAATGGACTCCTTTTCCTGCCACCAAATAAGTAAGTTTTCCATTGTGGCAGCAAGGAATTGTGACAGAAGAAAACTGTCTTCTAACTTCAGTTTACATGAAAATATAAAGGACTGTATTACAATTTTTTGTGCACAAAGCTTTTGTCTTTTGACTGAAAGCAAGTTTTCCATCTTGAAATTTAGGAAATACATATAATGTTGACTTCGGGCAGGATGTAATGGAGTGCTTGAATTGTAGTGGAATTATTTTCCTTACCACCAGCTACAGAGTCAGTCAATTAATTGGCTACCAGCAGGTCCAATCATGCTAAATCCCTGTGTATTAATGGATTTGGAGTGAAGGGCCAGGAATCACAGAAATTCAGAAAGAATGTCTTCTTTCCTACCTCCTCAGTGATTAGTGTGGATTTAGCACCTAGTAAAGTATCCTGAGCTTTACACCAGTTTGTAGTATGGCAAAAATGTCTTGGCTATTTTGAATGGAATATTATTTACAGAAGAATTATGAGCTTACTGAAAGTTTTTTTCTGTACTTTTGCTCTCAAACAGAGCCAATACAGAAAAAGATATAATAAGCAGCATCCTCTTGGCAGTTCTGCCTACAGCTCTCTTCATGATGACAAACACCACCTGATAAATCTGTGGATGATAGGACTGAATTGGGTACCAGTGCTGGTAGCAGCCATGGGATGCAACGAGTGGGAGCACAAAGCACAAGCCCTGGGAGATGGGACTACACGGTAAATGATAAATCCACTGCATATAAGAATTTAAAAATATGCATGTAACTAAATATTTTTTGAATCAAAGCCCAGTTGTACTGTTGCTCAGTATGGTCCAGTATTAGAGCATGTCACAGATTCGTTGACTTGGTCTTCACCCAGCGCCTGAGGCAGCAATGTTTGAGCACCGTAACAGGTAATCATTGACTTGATTTCTCCTAAAAGGTATTTGCTCCAGCTACAGTTCCTTAAATTTCTGTGGATGTGAGTTACTATCACCAGTATCCCAGTTTTGAGTCTAAATTTAAAAAAAAACAAGCCAAATAAACAAACAAAAAAACAAACAAATACAACCGCCAAACTCCCACATCAACAAAAGCATAATGTGTGTTCATTCTTTCCATGGCCAATGGAGAGGTGGTTTTCCCTCCTGTTTCTGCTGTAGCAATAGGTGGTGGGAAGCCTACTCCATCTGAAATCTATCATCTGCATCTTGTATTGAAAGCCCTCCTCCTTGAAAAAAAATTCCTTATCTACCATGGAAACCCTTATTCAGAATATTTTCTTCGCTTTTTATTGAAGCATGTCTATCACCAAGAATAAAATCCATTGAACTACGGACTAAGAGGCAAAGTATGACAAAGAAAGCAAAGAGTAGGAATTACAGACAGACAAAAGAAGCTTGCCCATTAGGATGCTGTCTGGAAAGGATCCTGTTTCTGTACCTCCTGTAAGGAAAGTTTGTTCAGTTTACATGAAACAGTTTTGGAATTACCATAACATAAGCGTGAAATTGGCTCCAAGCTTCTCATCACTGCCTGCCAAGGAACTTATGGGCAAAAAATGAAAGCAAAATAGTAGCCTCATTAGGAAAATATAGCATAAAGCAGTTACAGCTACAAAACTCAGATGCATATAACTCCAGCTGAAACATTGGCATCAGTTTTAGGATCAAGTTTGGGTTTAAGCACAAAATGTAAAACAAAAAATTGCTAATTATGAGAGACTTATAAACACAGATACAGAGACAGGCTCTTGGTCCACCAGAAATCACATTTATCTCCTTGCATTATACTTTTTCAAGTTATTTTGGTTTGTTGATTAGATCTGCATGGATAGCTGCAACAAAGATAAAAACTGCAAAAGGGAAGGAGAAGGAGAGGAAAGGAGCAGCACACTGATAAATGCAGTTTTGTGGAAGACAGTAAACCTTTATTTGGAAATCTTAGAGTAGGAAGAAATGTAATGAGTTGCTGGGAAGGGAAATGTAAAGACTAGTTAGAAGAAAAAAGTCAGTGTTTGTAGTAAACACTTCAAATGCATTTCCAAGCTATTTCTGTCTAAGCTGCCTTTAACACCTCACCATGTTTTAGTTGTAGTATCTTCCCGTAACCATCTCCCCAAAAAACTGCAGCATCCAGCCTGATTGCACCTTCCTGCAGCTCAAGTCTATAAGTAATTTTTCTACTAATTTTTTTTGTTTAGGAAGGACAAATCTCTCTGCTCTTTGGCACCAGCAGGGAAACATTGTGACCATGTCTGTTGACAGTCTTCATTTCTAGAGGCTGATCAACCTCTGTTTGGGGTTTCTTCATGGATCATGTTTCCCTGACCTCATTCTTGCTCCACTCCTCTGGACCTCCTCCAACGGCCCTCTGTCATGAAGTGTCTGAAATGAGACAAAGAATGACAGGAAAAACTTTATTAATCCTGAGTGGAAAGATGGCTTCATTGGAGGGATCATAGATATTTAAATCATTGGATCACTCTCTGAAACTGAGGTATATTTATGTTCACTCATTGCAGTTCATGTAAGCAAATTCAACGACTGAATATAAAAAGCATTTATATGCATGTATATGTTCTGTCTGATGTGCAACATACAGCTGCTCTGTTTTACGTCTGAAGTAAGGAGAGGAAACCTAAGAGTTCTGTTCCCAGCAAGCATAATGGCACAGTGGGATTTTTTACTGGACAAATAGGAATTTACTGAAAGGTTTTTTATCAGACTTTAGAAAAGTCCAACTTATGTTACCAACACAAAAAAACTCAGTATATTTGCATGAACTTTTCCAAATCTGAATAGAACTGAAAACCAGTTCTCCACAAAACCAGCTCAGTAGTTCAAGGGAGACCAGTTTGGGACTGAAAGTAGATGTAAAGCAGCAGAGGCCTCTATCACTGCTGCCTGTTAACCTTTCAGTCTGCTTTCTTTTGTTTTCTGTTTATTATTTAGATGACCTGTATAGTCTTTCCTGCGGATTTCAGAAAAGTTTTTGTGACTTCTACCTCCTTAGACTGTTGTTGCTCCATGATTTCTCCTCACATGTTGAGACCCACTCTACTTCTATAAGGTTATTCTTTAATTTCAGAGACACAGATTTTCTGGTTTGCCAATTTCTATGAAAAGCAAAATATGAAAACCTTTCCTAAGCTGATAGTCTATCCTTTGTGTGTGTGCAGAGGTGGGGGGTGGGGGAGGGCTGGGAAGTGCCACCTAACAGTTGTTACTTCATATATTAAACTCTATTGTAACTCTGTAGTAACATTGTCACTGTCACCCATTAGAGAATGGAAATTTAAAATTAAAGCACAAAAATTAATGTTGGCCCAAGCCACCTTGAGGTAAAGCTTTCTTGCTCTGAGCACAATTCTAGCAGTACAGTTGTCCCTGCGTAACTCACTTCAGAAGGTATTGAGTCCAGTTAAAATACTTTCATCTAAATTCAAATTAAGGTTCTCACTGCTGGAGAACTTTGAAGTGTGTATCCATCCCACATCAGGATAGCACTCAGTTCTAAGTATGTGCTTGAGTCTGAATTTGCAGTGCTTTGTCAAAGGGGTGGTTAACTCATGCGGGTGTTTAAACTGAGGCTCAGTCCTTGCCTTGTGCTTCACAAAATAACAATGTGAAAATTTAGGAGCTAAAACAAAGCCCATGGAGTTTTAATAGCAAATTTTCTCTTGCCATCTCTGCCTATGAGAATCCTTTATGCACCAAAATATTGTCCTCAAAAGGTGAAAAAATAGTGATAACTGATAAACTGTTTTTCCAAATGTCAGTTTTCTTATTTCCGATACAGATGTGATACCGTTTCAGCTACTACCAAATCTGTTGTTTTCCACTGTGATAGCTTTAAGTTTTAAAAGTGGGAGTAGTTACAGGAAGCACTCTTGTTTCCATAACAAAAGGTACAGAAAGTTCCCAAGGGCAGATATAGCCAATGAGGTCTTTTAGGGACTGATGTTAGAAAATAGTGAGGTCTGTGGCTTTTCTTGAGGTTGAACTCACAGTATTGCTATATATTATGTTCTTTTAACATCTTCTGAGATTCAGGAGAAGTTTTCTAAGTTTTCTAAGAAGTTTTTTTAATTGAAAATTATTTCCCAGAGAGTGGGAAACAAAATAGAATACTTATTCCCACAGTCAAATGAGGATTTTTGTCTATTCATTGTGTGTATATCTGATATGTGAGGATGTGTCTGAAGATGAGCCGTAAAATTCTGAGTTTTTTAAGAAAAAGTTTTTATTAGCCAGAGAAATTTGATATCCTGAGGGGTTATTATCTCCTTTTTCTTTTTTTTCCCCACCTTATTCTCAGCTGACCTGAAGAAGAAAATGTATATGATATTTAATAGCCAAAAACAGAGAAAAAGTTTTAAAACGTTCTTGTGGGTCAGGTTTGCTGTTCATCTCCAGACCAGGTGAGTTCTTCCACACTCACAGGCCAATCATTCCTGCAGTTTCCAGCCGTTAGCTGGATGTCAGTCTCTCCTAATGACTGAGATCTCAATGTACAATCCAAGCTTGGTTGATCCTTGGCTTCCTTCACCATTAACCAATTCAGTTTCATTAAATGGTGGCAGCTTTGAAATGTGTGCCACTGATCTTCAGGGACATGGGAGAGCTCAGCAAACACAGTGTGCTTGTCAGTCTATTCTAATCAGAAAGTTGAAACCGAGTCTTGTCACTGAATTGAAATGTCTGTAAATTGCTGACTAGCAACATATAAATGAATAGACGTATAAATAACTGACTTGTTCAGGCCTTCCAGTAAATCATTGGCTTGCCTTAATTTATTTGCACCCTACTTTTCAGACTACTCTTGATGAACCTCGTCACAGACAGGAATTAAAAGCAATTGTTGGCAGAAGAGAAAATAAAAAACTACTTTGAGCCGCTCAAAACACAGAAGCTTGAAATTTTATATCTGCAAGGTATGGCTGGTATTTGTGCAGTGCTTAATCCAGTCAAAATAGGAGGATCTCCTGAAAGTTTATTACCACTAAATTTCTTTAAGGGCATAGGTAAATGTTCTTTAAGGGCATAGGTTTATTACATTAAGAGGTAGAAGAGGTGGAGATTAAATGAGGTGTATGGTCTCCTGAGTCCCTGGAGTCAAAGGGAAATGCCCTCATCCCATCAACCACCACCAGCAAAATACACCCACACCAAAAAAGAGGCTTTTTATTCTTGAGGTAAATATAGATGAAGTTTTGTCTTCATTGTTCAAAATGTGTGGGATTTTATATCTAAAAGCTAGACAAGCTCAATACCTGACTGAAATAACCTTAGAGAAGGTTACATATTGAGGGCTGAATTCAGGATGATCTGTGAAAGTACATCTGTTTTATATGAGACACACAATCTGTCTCATTCCAACCTGCATTTCTGGGTCACTTGAGACATTTAAACTGCACTTATAATTAACAGCTATTTTTAAACAACGAGAAAATAGAGCGCTGGTAAGGTACAAAAGCATTAAAATTGCCCCAGTTTTGCTTTTCAATAGGACACACCACTGCAATATGCTTCAAGATCAAAGAGAGCTCAGAAAAAAGAGACAGGCTGATCAGTGGGGATAAATTGTTCCCATTATGATAGTATAAGAATAGGGTTCTTTCAATTGAAACAATTTAATAACCACATTCATTACATTCGTGTCCACTTGGTTTTATGTGAACAGTTTTTGCATAACTGGGGAGCAAGTTCAATTGAGCTTATTCTCTAGAAATTAAGATGTGCGGGATTTGACATTCAGAAATTAGGCGCTAATAGTCAGCAAAGCAGTTGTCTTGAGATTCCCCCTGGATATAGCTGGATCTGCCTACCACTAATTATGTCAAATGCAAATGTATTCTCTAAAAGACACACCAAAAAATTTAATTAGCTTGTTTCCAGACAGCTAAGGTTATACTAGAGCAATGACAGCTATCAGAGCACGATCTTTTCCCTGTTTATAGCATCACTTTTATAAAAGCAGAAGATGGGCAAGTGCAGCACTGATGTTTGTCAACTTTTTTTTCCCGCTGTCAACAGCAGAAGCAGTTTTAAGGACCAGTCTTTTACAATCCTAAGCAAAGATACTGAGCAGTATCTCCACGGTGACATTTTCAGCTATCTTTTCATAAGAAAGAAGAGAGTCACTGATAGATTTCCCTCTTCCTCTAGTGTACTGACTTAGCAGCAGACACCTATGTTTCAGCAAGGAGGAGAATTCCCCCTCAGACGCCTTGGTGGAAGAAGATTGAATTTGCCAGTTCTCAGCTACATGATACTGTGAGAAGCGTGGGGTGAAGTGCCATGTGGCTTGAAATACAGTGTGGGTGTTAAGAACAAATCTGCACAAATGCTCCTGAGAAGAACCAAATCCAGAGATTGCGGACCGCGCGTAAAGCCCGCCATACCCATTTCTGTCTGCTAGTCTCACTGGTAAAAGGAACATAGGCAGGAGCATTTAAAAGACATTTCCCAGTGCACATGTGATCCTTCCTTGTTTTCTTGTCACTGCCAAACCAGCAAAGAGTACAGGACTGTTGAAGCATTCATTGGGTGGCAGCTGCATAATAGCAGCATTTCTTCCCTCTCCCTCTGCACCTTTCTTTTTTATCAGAAGACAAAGTGTAAAAACTGTGAAGTTATCCTTGCCTCAGTGAAAGTTTTTAAATGGATGACTTTTCCAGAAGCAACGATTCTTCTCTTACTTGGCTATTTCCCCAAATGGGATTTGCAGTATAAAACCATACATGGATCGAATATTGAGGAAAGGGTATAGACTTGTACAAATCACTGGAAAGATAAATATGCCATATAGATCAATAAATAAAACCTAGTTCCAAAAAAATCAAGCTCCAGCATTCCAGGCCAATTAAGATGTTATTTACTGCTTACATGATTGCTAGTTTGATGTTCTCCTTATTCATTTTTACACTATAGACATTTGTTTTGTTGAAAGATATATAACTGATTTGTAAATAGAAAATGATATAAATAGATTTTATGTCTCATAAAACTGTTAATCCATGCTCCATATTAAATATATGCTGTACTATTTTTTTGTACTTAGACACAGCTCTAGTATAATTAAAATAAAGTATGCTGGCTTTATTTTTTCAGTAAGTCATTTCCTAGCATACAGCTCAAATAACAGTGCAACTGCAGCATGAAATGTGGTTATAATAGCCTGAACCACATTTCCTGAAACTAAAACATGGGAGATAATAGTGTGAAGGTACAAATTAAATGCAAATAAAACAGATTTCCCATTGTTGCTAATCCCTGGATTAGATTTCAGTGAGAAAATTAGCTGTAATATTTAACTTCTTTGTATTGTAATCATTGACATATTATAAGTTCCATTTTCAGAGTTTGTATAGGAATTATTGCACAGTACTTTGAGAAAGCCACACATTCACCTTTTACACCCAGAGTCAACCTAGTAAACAATAGTAAACAATATCTAACAATATCTAGCATTTAACACAGAGACAATCAGAAAGCCAGTTGTGATTTTAAAGAAAGGGATACTTTGGTGATGGACATGCATTTGGTTGCTATCCATTGACTTTTTAGATGTGTACTATCTTCAACACTGTCTTAAGTTGAACAATAGAAACACTGGTGCAACTGCCATTTTAAAATTAATTTATTATTTTAATAAGCTTGATAAGAGCACATTTATAAAAATCTAGCAAAACTTACTATATTAACCAAGTTCATAAATTAGTATAAACCCAGAATATACTTATTTAAGAGTCCACATGAAACATTTGCATCATTTTAATAAAATAAATGTAAAATAAGTTAGTCAAATGGATGCACTCTTTATACATGGGCAGCACTACAATATTTGAGGAAAACATCAAGATGTTTAAGAAATTTAGTCCTATTTCTTTGAAAATTCATTTAGAACAACTTGCATTAGTAAGTGCTTACAGCATCACAGAACCATGTGATGTGATAAATTTGTAGCATACCTTGCAGCTGTATTTTCCAGCTGTTCAGTGTACAGCTGGAATATACACCCAAGACACCTGGGCAAATCACTTTTAAGAGAACCATGCGTCACAGATCTATGTACTAATGTTTAAAGGGGCAATTTTTTCCCTATTTTTGAAAGGCCTAAGTTTTGGCCTTTCAAATGGAATTACACGACAAAAAAAAATACCGCAAGTTGCACTTTTCTTACTTACACTTGTTTTGACAGAACAAATCGCTGTGTGGTTTTGTCTGATTCTTGGGGTTTACCTGACTTTTTGTGTTGTAATTCCCTCTATGAAGTACCTATCTATGAAATGTTGAAATCTGAATTTGACCTGTTGCTCAAGCTCTCACACATGGACTCAGTTCCCACGTTAGTCGGCCACAGGTGAATCTTGCAAATGTGTGTTTCACACTCAGCTGAACTAGTGCCAAAGCACATTAAGTACTTCAAGGACTTGTTAGAGTGAAGGAAACAGAAGTAATTTGTGGGAAACCTTTCTACTCTCCTTTTCTCTCCCTAGAGATGATAAGTCATTAGGAGGCTACTAAATTATCCAGTTTCATCTTTCCACTGTCAGAGAAGAAGGAATTTGGTCCAAAACCACTGAAGTCAATATGTTCTGGTCTCGGTGTGATCAGAGCACTTGAGATATCTGCCTCAGTTCATCTGAGTATTTAGTATGAACTTTTGAAAGTGAGAATTGGCAGTGAGTGGTAGATCCCCTTGCACTTCCTGTTGACACTGTCATCATACTGTCTTCAGGAGCACAGGAACAGATGCCTTCCCTTTAGGAAGGGGTTCCCTTTAGTTTAGGTCCTGGAGAATAGAACGTGTTAGTGAGCGCTGGCGCAATGTGACTGTAATTACAGGCTTTGACTGACTATAAGATGTGAGCAATGTTAAGTAAGTGTCCACGTGTCTTCCGTTTAAGAAGATTATTACTTTTAAGGTATTGTGGATTTCACAATGCAAAAATATCTGTTTGGAGTGCAAGACTTTCATTTTTGCAATTCATCTGTATAGAACAGCTAACACTATCATCTGAGGTAGGTAGGTGACATACAGAATGATAAATAAAAGCTACACCTGAAACATCAAGTTCCAGGACATTAAAGTTATTATTTGTTGCTCAAGTGATTGCTATCTAGGGCTTCTGTCTGACTTGCAAACCTACTGCAAACCTTCCCAAGAAAATCACCATATCAGTGATGCCATTGTAATTCATGTGAAGAAAATTCCCCACAGAGAGATGAAAGCATGTGAATCCTGCTCTCAGTGAAAGCAGAAATACTAGTTTAGTTAAAGAAAATGGCCATGTCCAAACAAACTGAGGAAATGTATCTCAGCAGTCACAATGCCAGCTAAGATGACAAAGGCTTTGGTGTAGCCCAGAGATGTGTGGCTCAGTCTCCTTGTCAGTTTGCTGTCAAAAGCTTCTCACACCAGGACCATTTTGATGACAGAAATCTATTGAAGCACGAGTTGTAAGCCTCAGTTTTGCTCCTCCACCCAATTCAGTTTCTGACAGTTCTTGCAGGACTGACCCCACTGCAAGACTGCCCCATAGATGTTCGATCCACTGCCAAATCACCCAAAAGCAGTTGATGGTAGAGGAGGGTTTGTGCTAGGCATCATTGCATCTCAGGGAAGTTTCCCTAACATTTCTTTCAATGGGTATGTCTGCACATTTTGTGTCAACTGAAGTGTTGATCTTTTCCCAAGTTCCAGCATACCCAGTCATCTTCCAGGTTCTCAAGGTAGACTCCAATGCTTCTTATGCTTCTTGTTTCTTCTACTAACTCACCTCTTCCTTCTGTAATGTAGAATCCACTGTGCTTTTTTTATTGGTATTTTTATAGAGTGGTTTCAACAGGTTCCAACAGCTTGTTGTGGTAGGTTGTGTTCATGAACTTTTTTTTATGAAGTGGTAATCACACATTGGTGCTGCCATCTGTGGTTGGTGCAATTGGTTACAGAAGTAGGGGGGATTACATACCCTTTTATACCATCCTTTTAAAAGTAAGCACACCACCATGCCTATGAAGTAGCAAGATTTTTTGTGAATTCAAACTTAATCTTGCGCTTTATAGCAACTCACAGCATGAGGCTGAAACTAGTCTTTTTGTTGAGTTGTGCTTGATTTGGCTGAAAGAGGAAGAGAAAGTGAAGGGACTATGGGCAAAATGAGTGATCCAGAAATTATTCAGAAGCAAATGGGAGAATACCTGGAAATTGACATTGATATTAGTAAGTCAACAGGATGGGAAAGAACCTGCCGCATGCGTCATTTGAATATACCTGGGGTACAGTGCAAAGGGTTTCTTGCTCTGCTGTTAGGTTCACAGTCTCTTCCATTCCCTTAGAAAATCAGCTGCAATTAGCTAATGAGTTCAGACTTATTTGGACAGGTGCATAACCTTTCCATGACCAAAAAAAAAAGCTCTGTTTCTTGGAAGCCGGGGCAGAAAAAAGCAGCAAAGATTAATCTTGGTGTAGTGTCTTAATTTTTATAAGCCTCTGTGGGAGTAATAGAGGCAGGCTCCATGTCCAGCTCTTACAAAGATGATTATATCAACCAGACTCAGCTTCACAGGCTGGAGAGCCTGTGTCAAAAGTCTGTGAGTGAATTTGGACTCATGGCAAATAACTGTGTCATCATGTCCCAAAAGACCAAGGAAATCCAGCATAAGTCACCTGACATTATATAAAACACTAGCTAAAAGAAAACTTTTGATTTTTTTTTAATGTGATTTTTCTACTTTTTCTTCATCATGTTTTACTTCTTCCTGTCAAAGGCCACAAGTATTTAAAACAAAGCTTGGTTATTAGTCATGGTACCATTCGGATGTGGACTTCCATCTCACTATCCTGATATATAACTCTGTTTATTATGAAGGAGTTTGGCATTTAGATTGGCACCAACTTAGGGACAGAGATTGTGAATATAAATGTCTTCTTCACTATACAGTATCAGCTTTGATGTTGCATGTCATTTTGGGTTATTTCTCTATGATATTTAATTTTTTTAAACTATAATTTGAAGACTTGTCTAGCTAAACCTAAAGTATGGTGTCTAAATTATTTCACGTGCCTTTAACATTATTCTTTTAATTCAGTCATGGTGTTGCAAAACATTCACAAGCCTTCTCTGAAGGATAAAAAAGGCTTAACAAGGACAATTTCCCTAGAGAGGTAGAGCACACCTATGCATCTTTCTACTGACCATGCTCCCTGACTGACCATGCCTCCTTATAATGGAAGTGTTTTTCTGGGAATAGGACAGAAAACCGCTAGCCCAGCAGTGCAGAGGAATATGGACTAAAGCCTGGCTGTGCATATAGGTACAGGATTAAAGTAATAATATTCTCTTATATTTTAGAGCTTTGAGATGTCCAAACTTCCATAGAGTTCAGTGGGGGCTGAAGGATAGCCAAGCTAATTTTCAATAAAATAGTTAATGAACCAGGTGCTTCCCACCCACAGTTCATTGCTAGGGACTTTACCCGAAACAGGTCTGCAGGAAGGAGTAGTCAGAGCTTGTCTGCACCCCCAGCTTAGACCTTTTCAAGCCTGTGTATCTCTAAGACCTATTGCAGTCTCCTGTAATTTAGGTGTGCATGTTACTTGCAGGGGAAAAACAAGTCCTTTTAGAAAAGAGAAAAATGAAGCAACTCCTGGGCAAGAAGTTGAACCTGTATGAACAAATGAAAAAGCAGTGGAGCAAGCATCAAGTCTTTGGTCACACAAAAAATCAGGTACAGACTTTTCATTTGTCACAAATAAATCTGTCATACCTAAAACTCACCCTATTTTTTCTTTTTCTGTTTTATATAGATGTTTCCCCAAAAGGGAAAGAGCTTCACTCCAGAACAAAAAATCTCTGTGCATGGTCAAAAAATATTTGCTTCCATTTTGGTAAACATTATGTATAAATAATCAGGGGACAAAGAAATACTGCTGCCATACTATTTAAACTCATGGAAAATACATGACAGTATTAACTGTGCTAAAACACATGACTGCAGTCCAGCCGCTTCCTATCCTACCTTCCACTTAGGTGTTTGCCTTTTTTGCATCTCCTCAGCACACAGCAGAAGAGGTCTTACTTACACACTCTTTTTTCATTTCAGGCCTCCTGCTGCTGCCCTTGATTGTAGATGCAGCTCTGAATTTCCTATCGAAACTCTCTTCAGGCCAAGAAGCAGAAAGAAGTGGGGGTTGTAAAAAGAAGTCATATCCTATAAATACGAGAGGACTGTGTAGAGCATCCTAGTGGCCTGGTTCTACGTCTCTCCAGCAGACCTCCAGCACTCCTGCTACAGCATCGACTGGTTGACCATGCAGAAAGCTAACAAGTAAGCGTGAATGTATACAATTGTAAAGCATCACTAGAATTAAGTTCAGCTCACTCCTTTGTTCTTTCAGTTGCTTTGCCTGTGTGATCAGTCTTGTACAAAATTCACTTCTGGTCTGTTCCTCCTTGGTTTTCTCTCTAGACCTGGATACACTTTTTTTTTGTACAGTGGGTGCTTTCAAGTTTCATCATCCAGAATTTTTAGTATCTGGAAATCTGATGACTTTAATCTCTCCCTATCTTTCAGTAGCACAACCACTTACACATTATTTAAGAGTAGTTAAGTTTTCCACTGATTCTAGCATAAATTTGAGCATATTTTTAAAACGCTCTTCTTTTTCTCCTGCTTTATGTGCTTTGCTATGTCAAGGCATTAAGCAGAGTGGTAAGGAGCATTACACCATTCCAATAAAGATTTCAGTCATAAAAAAGCCCACTTCTCTAGCCAGCTCTGCCAGTGACTGCTTAAAACTTAATATGTACAGACCGTGCCCAAATGCTTGACATCTTGCAAAACTGAGCTGTAGCTCAGCTTCTAGGAAAGTGTCCACTATCTCACTTAGTATAGTTGATCAATCATAGATTTGCCAGTCTGGAAGCCATCCTACATGCATTTCTGTCTTGGTTGATTCTGAGAGACAGCTTCTTTGGCACTACTGCTGTAGTACTGCCTACAGTGATTGTGGAAAGCTTATATCTTCAGTTATACCTTTGCTCCGAGACAGCATCAAGACCACCAGTTATTGTCTAGGTGTCTTGTGCATGAATGTTACTGAGCATCTATCAAAAAATCTCAGGGGGTGATGGTGTTAGACTCTCTATCTTAGAATGAGTGTAAAAACTCTGGATTTTTTTTTGGCTGACAAATAATACTGAGGCTTTTACTGGAATTAGATACCACTGATCACAGAATCACAGAATATGTCAAGTTGCAAGGGACCATCAAGATCATCAAGTCCAACTTCTGGCCCTGCACAAGACCATCCCCAAGTGTTGCACCATGTGCCCAAGAATGCTTCTTGGACTTTGTGAGGCTGCTTGAACTCTGTCAGGCTTGGTGCTGTGGCCACTTCCCTGGGAGCCTGTTCCAGTGCCCAACCACCCCCTGGGGGAAGAACCTTTTCCTAATATCCAACTTAAACCTCCTCTGACAAAACTTCAGGCCATTCCCTCGGGTTCTGCCCAAGGTCATCACAGAGAAGAGATCAGTGTCCGCCCCTCCTCTTCCCCTCATGAGGAAGTTGTAGACTGAGCTGAGATCTCCTCTCAGTCTCCTCTTCTCCAGGCTGAACAGACTCAGTGACCTCAGCTGCTCCTCATGCATCTTCCTCTCAAAATCCTTCACTATTTTTGTTGTCCTACTGGACAAATAAGACCGGGTACAACATTGAATATGTGTTGCCAATATCTGTGTGCATATTATATACGTACGCGTGCATACTGTGCCTACTGTATCTGTAATTCTACTGTAATGTAATTTTTCTCTTACCAGTGCTCATTTTAGGCAGGAACAGTGACTAATTTACATCATAAACATGAGGTTTACTCCGTTAGGTGGTTTAAGATGCTGAGATTGACTCTTGTAAATGCTGCAGTGTTTATACCATTATGGACTTCAGGTATTAGCAGTTTTGGATCATTAGTTGCCACAGTTAAAAGATACCTATTAATTAAGTTAAAATTCATAAATTTCTCCTTTTCAGAGGAGTTCAGAACAAATTTCGTTTTTATGAGCTCCTATAAGCAAGTTAAGAATTATTTTCAATGTAGCGTTTTATAGATGCCATTGTATAAGAAAGTTGTTAAGTATAAGAAAAATGTGGTACAAGAGAAATGCAAATCTGTGTAAGCCTCATTGTGATTTAACCCTTTTAGAGCTGAGAATAACATAAAGGGCTTGACTCTCACTTACACTACAGCCTTGACAAAAATGCCTTCAGTTAATCTACACAATGGAGAATCATCACCTCAAAAAAGTAATTCCCTTCTTTAAAAACTAGAAGGAAAATAAATATAGTGCAGTAAAATTGTTGAGTAGAGGAATCTATCTGGACATTTCACAAAACATTTCATTATGCTGATAATTCCCAGAAGTGCTCTGAAGAGTGCTTTAAGCTGAGGATTACTGCACTGGATCTGATGGACTTTTTTTGTAGCCCCTTTAAAAGGCAGTGAACCGTTTTTCTATTTTATTTAAATAATGCCCCTTAAAATGGATTTTTAGAGGTATAATAACTCCTTAAGAGTCAGTTATGCTAAACAGTTTCTCTTGATAGAAATGTTGTAAAACTCGTTAACTGCACAATTTCAGATGCCGGCTTGGTGAACACTAACTGACATGTGAATGGCCAGAGTTTGTAAAATAAATTGAAATAGTTGTTGTATCACACAGCTAGCAATGCACAAGCTGTAAGCCACAAGGGGCTCAAACCTGACAGAAAATTACTTCAAGATGAATGAAAAGTGCTTGTTTCTCTTTATTAGTTTTTAGAGAACAATGAAAATGTTGAATTGTTTACAGAAGGGTTGATTAAATGTGGTCAGAAGGGCCATGTCCCTACTGCTAACTGTTAGCCTTCCCAGCATCCAGCCTCTTCCCGCCACCCCATGCATCTTCTTATAGACTATAATGGTCACACATCTGTGTGTGAAATGTGCTCATTTTGACATTCCTCTGCTGCTCTGAGCTGTTGAGGCCTTTGTTAGGTAAAACACTGTTGTCAAGCCTAACAAGCAGCTCATGCAATTTGCTGGACACTGCCACAGAGAATAGCCCTGCTATGAATTGCTTCAGCATCTAAGAATGCTTGGTTCAATATCGAAATACATATGCATTTTTTCCTTTGTTCAGCCCTGAAACTTTCAATATTTTGAAGAAATACATATTTTGCATTAAAAAAAATCTGAAATGGGTTTGACATCACAGCACACTGTTTGCTTTATTCTTTCGTTGTGTTAAGATAGGATGGAGAAAAAGAGACTAGTTGTCCTTTTCTGAGCTAAATTCACTTTGTATGTGGTACTGAGGGCACAAAGGGGAGATGCATCATGCCACAACATATTCCAGCAGATTATCTGGTCTGCTTTCAAAGCAATTCAAATTAAGACCACTTTAGGAGAAGTGGTATTTGCACAAGATGGAAACAGAAAATGTCCCTTTGAGGCAGTGACTTTAAAAACAACTTAAAGATCAGGTTCATTTAGCAGCAATCAAGACAGTAAAAACCACTGTGTATGTTACTATAGCTGTTGAACAAAATTGTCTTCCTTTTTTTTCCCTTTCCACCCTATTCCATAGCCTTCATCCCTTCCCCCTCTTCCCCAGAAGAAAAATCAACCACTACTGTGCAAGGGTTTGAATGCTATTTGTGGCAATCTGTCACTTTGCATAGTGTTCTGCCCTGATGTGAAAGCAGGATTTTCTTTTTTTTTTCTATCTGTAGAACATGCTTTTCCAGACCTATTATGTGTATAAACAATGGCATATGTAATTACCTTTCTGGGGTGGCAATTATTTCTCGGCATAAAAGCTGAAGTTAAGGCAATCCATCCTGCTGCCCCCCACCTCCAAATAAAAGATATCCTAAATATCAAACAAACAAAAATAAAATCATTTTGGGATGAAATCAAGGCTCCTTATGTCAGCCTGAGAAGGGACAGATACTATCACTGCAGCCTCTAAATGTCAGGATGATCTTTTTTTTTTTCCAGGCAGTAATTGCTTTACATTTTGTTTCAGATTGAGTCATTTCAACCTTTGCCTAGAAGCCAGTTTTTGCACCTCACCTCCTTATACTGAAAACTTTTGCACTTTTGCTAGGGCGGATTTCCTTGGCAATTCTGTGGGTAAGAAAATACCATACCTGTCATGTCAAAGCTGTTGGAGGGTGCGAAATGCTGACTTTCTTGTCTTGCTTCAAGCTATGGGAGGTTATTCAGGGTGATGGGTTGAGAGAGTGAGGGATGAAGGAGAGCTTTTCTTTCCTTTTCGCCATTGTGTGTCCATCTTGCTGTGTATGGTTACAGTCCTCAGTGTTACCTTCAGTTTGATGTCTGTAGACAGATCTGTCACAGTTTCACTGTATCTGACTATTTAACTTACCTCAAGGTTTCCACTATTGCTATGAAACAAGGGCCTGATCCTACAAAGCAATATGATTAAGTTTGTGATTAAAGTCCAGGTTAGACTACCCTAAATCCCTTTTTTTAAACGCATTGAGCAAGGATGCCATTCCTAATTCTCTCTTCAGAGCCCCACTAATGTTTCTTGCTTCCTCCAGTGAGAGCCATGCATCAGTAGAGCTGGCATATGCAGCAGTGCCCCATCAGCAGCTAGGAACTGTCCCTCATGTAATTCAGGCATACAGGAAAATATCAGCACAGTTACTGCCCACCTACTCGTTTACAAAACCAGCCTAAACTACCTTTTATACCTGGAGAAGGGGAAGGTAGGATACTGATGCTACAATGAAAGTCACACAGCAGCGTGTGTCTCTTCTTCATTTTTGATGCAAATCAAACTTATAAAATTCAAAATCAGTTTATCGTCAACAACATATTTATAAAGGGGTGTCTCATATCCTTTCTCGATTAAGTTTAAGGGAGGACTTTTCTGAGTCTTTAATGCACACTTAATTCTCAGAAATTAGGGCCGAACCAAAGTGGGTTTGTGTAAGTTTCTTTTGTGCCTGACAATGTTGATGTCAGTGTGCCTAACAAGGTACTCCTGATGTAGACGCTACTAAATGAAAGGTGTTTTAATGATTAATTCTTCATTCTCTTCTACATCATATGCACCATACGTGAGTGCTCTTTCTGTGTTATGTGCTTATACAAATTAAAGAATGAAGGGAGGAGTAGGGCCAAGAAGAAGCATACACAAAACATAAACTCAAAACATGGTTAGTGTCCACCAGCTTATCTCATATATACAGACCTTTTATCATTCATGAAGGTGTTAACTGGCACATACCGTCGTTTACTATTTATCGGGCAGAAAAGACTGCACAGAAAGAAGGAAGTAGATGAACAAGTTAAAAATTTCCTTTCTTTCCATTCTCCTCTCCAGTTCCTTTGCTGAAAGGACAGTGAGAAGCAAACATACATAGTTACGCACATTCTTCAGCCCAGGGACAACACTAGCATATCAATTGAACCAAATGATGTAAGCAGCTTTCCCAATTTGTGTCTGCTGGTGATGTCAACAGAGGGAAATAGGAATTAGAAGTCATCATTTGATTTTGTCCTCCTGGTAGTGTATATAAGAGAATATTTTTTTTAATTTTTTTTTTTTTTTGCTTTCAATAGATGTGAACAGAAATAACAAGAGCCAAACCAGAGGAAATACTAATCATGTCACCAGGATCTGTGTCTAACTCTCTTCCTTGCGAGTTTGAGTAGGTGGTTTTGGAGTTGCTCCAAGTGCTGATTCCATCATTGCTTTGACTATTAATAAGCTTTCTCCACAAGGAAACATTTTCCCTTGTCTTGAAGAAAGTTCTGAGGGCTATGTTCACCTCTGCATCTGTGCAAATATTTTGATAAGGCTTGAGCTAAGATGTGTTAGTTAAAAGGAGAAAAGGGTATACCATGAGATGATGGCATCACAGGTGGTGGTGGTGGTATCATAAGCTGGTGTTACATGCCAGCTATCTTCTTGTACAGCTTTCCTTTCCTATACCTCCTTTCCTAAGGGGATCTCAAAAAACACTTTGCTTACGTAAGTCAGGAGTTCTAGCATTATTCTGGAATGGAAAATTATTACTATGGTTGTTTTAAGATGAATACACCGAAATACAGAAAAAATTATTGTCATTATCAAGAATAACAAAACATTTTTACTAAAGCTGAAAATAGAACAATAGATCCAGACTGCAGCTAAGCAGATCCCCTTCTTTTCTGTTTCATGCTGTTATGGGTAAGGAGTAATATCCAAAAGTTATTGAGTTATACTGTTCCTATGCATTCAATCAGACCTGTTTGCAGGATCAAGAAACAGCTGTGAAGCCATCCTTCTCTACAAAAAGATGTAAAAACTGCAAATTTTTTTCTGTCTTTTCTGACTAAAAACTTTGGTCAGAAAGAGAAATTACAGGTTTAAAGAGATAGGAGAGCTTCTGGGTCTGAGATCTTTTTAATAGAAAAATAGTCTGTTTGGGAGCTTTGTATGCAATATATAACATTTTTCATTTTCCTGTGTGAGGATGTGATGACTTCATCTCCCCTCACCTACCCCCTAAAACTGGGGAGTGAGTTCACGTTTTTTTAAATTGTGATGTTCTTTTCCCAGCTACATTAGTTTTATGAACTTCAGTCTGGTTAATAGAGAAAATATTGCTTCTCATCTGTTTTAACAGTTTCAACCTCCAGAAAACACCACAGATGACAGTAACAGTTCCTTTCTGTAGGACACCAAGACTTTTTCTGGGAAGTCCCTAATAAGCACAGACACCTCGCCACTTTTATTTCAGCTCAGAGTATGTCGAATTCAGCAGTCACTGAATTCAGTCTTACCTGTTCAGATGATGGGCTTTGACGAACCACATAAACCTGTAATTAAGGGGAGGATATGTTATAGTCACTACAGGATGTTGCAGCTTTCCTTATTATTTATTGCTAATGGGGTAAAGCAGCAAAAGCAGAGAGAGAAGATGAAAGTGAGGTTAGTCAAACACTGAGCTACTTTGTGCTTAAAAAGAGTGTTAGTATCGGACCAACAGTTCAAAGGTGCAGAGTAAATACTGTTCATTTGGTTTTTCAGTTTTAAGACTAGTTAGTGGAAAGATACCAAACCTGCATGTAAAACGGACTCTTAATTTTACAGAGCAAAGCCACAAAAATAGAAAGTGACCTCTGTCCCCCAATACAGTGATACTTAAAAATGTAAACCTTTGACCTCTGTAAACATTATTTCTGGTTTCCTTTGTCCATGACCTGCTGGTGGTTTATGTCTTACCCTGGCTCTTTTATTCCAGTTTTCTAATCTGCAGTTACTTATGCAATAATTCAAATCCAATTTCAATATTGACTACTAGGTTGAATTCACAGTAGTTGACTGCTATGTCACATTGCAGCTCTCTGTCATTTTCTGATTCCATTAAGAATGAAACATTAAGACTTAAGAAAAAAAGGGGGAAAATATCTAAAGAGTGATCATGGTGAGTCAATTGTGTTGCGTGGTCCTCTAAGTTCACATTAAACTTGTATTGCTCATAGTACTTAAAGAGGAACATTTCTATTAAAAATTAAATCAGGTGAAGAGTGTCTACAGTGCATAAGATAGTTCTTTTTTCTTTCAATCTGGTGGCAGATCACAGCTTTGCCCATTGCTTTGTCCATCTGCACAGATTATGCGTCCCTCCTTGAATTGATTCTCCCAGTATTGCTTAGTCAACACTAAATAGCCTTCTTTGGGACTAGCCTTCACCTGTTTTTGCAGAAAAGCTTTGAGCTGAATCCCAAAGGTATCCAGCCAGCTGCAAGGATGGTGCTGGGAGCAACTGCTCTGGTGATGGCGTATGGTGGTTCTTTCCTTCAAGTGCAAAGCCAGCCCAGGCCAGGTCAAGCTCAGAACAACATACATGATGACATGAGCGTACAGGTACAGTTGGAGCGACATAAGTGACAAATTTTTCCTCTAGAGTTCAGTATCACTGCCAATTTGGCCTTAACAGGACAGTGAGATATCTCCAGTCAGTTCCCGGCATTGTAATCTCCTAGACACAGAGATGTCTCAATGTATTGATCCTGTGTTTGTACGGCACTGAGCACAGAGGGATGCTGTCCTCTAGCTGCTGCACAGTGTCCCTCTTCAAATATTTAAAGTAGTGCATGAACACCAAATACTGAGCTTGCCAGTACTGCAGAAAGCAACTGCTGACAATGGCCTACCAGTCCATGATTAAAAACCTGTTCCACTGATAGCTTTAATTTCTGCTTTGGGGAGTAGGCAGGTAAAAGCTCGACTGCATCACTAGTTTGTCTCCTTGCACTGTTTTGTAGCTTTCTTTTGTAACACGGATTCTTATGATCATCAAAAAGAGTGAGCAGGTAGGTGTATTTGTATGCTCTTGAAATAATTTTCTGCCCTGCCCCAGTAGTGCCTTCAAAGAGAACATCCTTTTGCCTCTACTTACACACCTTTTGGTGAATGCTCTCAAGTGTGGCCTGAACAATTTCTACGATATTTTCTTCTTTCTTCTGATCACTTTCATTTTTATTAAATGTGGGATTAAAAATGAAAACTCTTTGGGCTGATGATGATCAGTATGTAGAAAGTATCTCATATTCCTTCAGCAACATTGCTGAAGGTGAGAATGATATGTCATGGGCTTATGTGCAGCTGCTTGACAGGTGGCTAGCAAAAATACCCTAATATTCTGATATCACTTGTAAAGAGAAATAATTGATTCTGTCAGATTTGAAAAAAGTGCTCTGATTTTCTTTTTACCTGAGTATTTATTAGAGATTTCCCATGTTATTCAGGTGGCACTAATCTCATCTTGAAACTGGATTCATTGTTCTGCGTATGGAATTATACTGATAATGTGAAAAAAATCAGACTGATCTGAATTATTGCACATTGAATGGTCTGGCTGATATTAGGACAGGTCTACTTTCCCAAATTTTTATACTACAGTTCGACTACCTGTGAGCCAAATGCCACTCTCCCTTTTGGAAGATCTTGTGTGAAAGGCTGCATAACTCTGACACTTTGCAAAGACATTCTGTATTAAAATTTTCCGTGTTCCCAGAAAGCAGTACCTTCCTTCTCATGAAAGAGAAGGCTCAGGCCTTCATGGCATCTCATCATGCCAGACATTAAGGAAAATATACCAATATTGTAGGACAACTGCAAGTACTTCATTCCTGAGGTTTTAAAGGTGGTAGAACCTCTTGATCTTTTTTATTATTTGAGTAGACAGTCTTATGAGGTGTACTGATGCTAAGGTTTATTGTGTGGACAACCAGCAAATTTTTGCATCAAAATTGGGAAGAAAGCAATTACAACAATTACTAACTCTCTTGTCTGTCAGAAAAGTTCTCCTGTCTCACCCATCCTTTTTTATCTTCCTAGAAATGTACTCACTGTCTTCTCTGTCCCTGGATGCCACTTTCAGTTTACAAAGGCAGGTTTGGGGTCTCCTTCAGGTACTGAAACTCTGTCTAGTATTACCACAAGAGCAGGCTAGACCGCTTGGCAGAGTCTGCTCTGCCATCCCCCACGAGGCTGAAGCCCTTCTGCCCTCTTGATCCAATCCTCATCAGGAGGCTCTGGATCCTACTGACACCAGAAGCCATGAAGACAGGTCCTGTGGCAGTGATGGCAAGGCAGAAGTGAGGGCTTTTCAAAGGCCAAAAAAGGTAATTTTATATAAGAAAATATCTGTTCATAATTGGGCCTCTGTCACTTTAAATTTTAATTGTAATAGTAATTCTGGAACTTTAAATTACAGCTTTCAGTGGCTTCGCATTGAATCTTTCAATTACTCTTTTTAACTCTCTCTCTAGAGCGTGTGCATCATGACATTGATATCACTGTCCAAATCAAAAGTCTGTGTATGCCATGCAGGGCTCCTGCCTGTCTCCAATGCCAGCAACTGGGCAGACATATGAGAAGATATTGCTCCCAGCTCTGACAAAATCCTAGTAGCCTCATGCCAAAAAATTTGCACATTCCTGGCACTGATACAGCTTTCAGCCCACCCTGTGGGTGGGCTGGGTGATGCTCCTGCAGGTAGAGCTTTTGGTGTAAGGGCAGTCAGCCCTGGGAGAAGCAAGGTAACCCTGTCAGTGATCCTTATTCTGATTATTATTGGAGTGGCCGTTGAGGTTGCCATTGCACAGAGGTGCTGGAGCAGCCAAAGACAGCAAGGTGCCTTGCAGTTTTGAAGGAGACAGAAAGTGGGCAAGAATTTTCCTTCAAAGACAGCAAAACTATATACAGAGGGACTCGAAAGGAGATGGGAGGAAAATGTAGAAGAGAGAAAGTTTCAGATGTGTCACATTCTGATGTAACTTAAGTCCATATTATGGACTTTGTCATTGTTGTTACTGCAAGCTCTGTTTTACTATTTAACCTGACGTTGTGGTACGTGTGCATACCTGGTCCCTTTATCTGCAGTCCCAGTCCTGAATCTAGAGACAAGCAAAAAACTGGCAAGAAAAATGCTCAGTTCCACATGACCTGAAAATACACTTTTAAACTCAGGTACAGAAGAAGGTCTCAAAAACAATTGATGTAAAACAGGTTTTGTGAGTAATCACTTTTGAAAGTGAATGGGATTGCTGGTAAGGACGAGGCGAATTTTGTACTGGTTGTGCCCTACACTGATGGAAGCTAGAAGTGGTTAAGCCTGCAGTTTACGATAAGTGGGTGATAAAAAGGCAACATTTTGTCCTTCCATTAACCCTGTCTGGATAACTGTAAATCTGCATACAGGGGCTTAAACCCAGCAGAAACTAGACTCCTATCTATTCCTGCTTCTAGCCCAGATGAAAAGCATGAGGAAAAGGCATATAGGCCACATAAACTACTCTGTTTGTGCAGTTCAGAGCTATTTGAATAATCCAGGCTTTCACTTTAAACAAATTAAGTGCCAGGCACTTTATGGTTTTGAAGAAATCGCCCTGAGGTATGACCAAAGTATGGATAAAAGCAAAGTCCACTGCAAATCGAGTGGGAAATGGCAGTGCAGAGGAATGAATTCTCCATAATGTAAACAGAAGTGCAAGATATGGGAAATTTTTCACATTTTATTAAATCAGACTTTTACAGTAGTTATTGAAAGCAAAAAACACTGAATTATATTTAGATAATAGTTCCATAAATAATGTGTGTTTTCACAGCAGTTGCAAAGTCTGAAATTTATGTGCTAATTACAGACCCCAAATCATCTCTGCACAGATTTGCAATTAAAACTGAAATATTTTCACATACAATGTAAGCCCTGTATTCATAGCAACAGCTAAGAGACATGCTGGTTATAGTTTGCTCCGTAAATATGAATATTTTATGTTTGAACACAATTGTTTTACTATTGTTGTCCTTACATTTGGTATATTAAAAACTGGAAGAGTTTAAAGCTGTGTGCCACATTGTGGATTGTTATTCCTTTTAGAAAAAATATTCTATGTATAGTAAGGTATACACTGCAACAATCTAAGGGAATTATGATTATTGAAAGATATAGCCAAAGAAAAATTTCTGCAAATGGTTATCTTCTTAATAAATATTGTAAAAATCCATACTTCTAAAACCCTGTAGTGACAGCAAAGTGCTGGAAGAATGCAAAATTAGGGAGAACATTGAATAATTCAGTAGCTTGTTATGTGATTAGATCTGATTGGCCCACACTGAGATGCTGCCCATAAAAATGATTTCCCATGGTAGCACTGGTCCTGGGGTGGAGGGCTTAAGATGTCCATAAAATGGGAGAACAAGGCTTACTGGAACTAATAATATCATGGCTGTGCAGAATGATTGATGATCTTTAAAAAGGTCCAGATTGGTTTCATCTTTCTTCAGATTTTATCACTCACTCTTTCTTAGTCATGTGCAGTCACTAAGGCAAAGAGAGGTAACAAGTGTTTGATGTATGATAGTTGAGCCACTTTTGTCAGAACTGCATTTATTTTAAACTGCTCTTGTACTTGATGCTCACAAGATGTAGATGTTCGTTATTTTCTAATCCAGCTGATAAGAACAGACGGTCCTGGGGTTGGATCAAGAGGTAGGCCAAGCCTGTGTTATAACAACAGTGCCAAAAATCACAGTAAAAATTAAAGAGATCCTCTTTCCTTGCACAGGGACCATTTCCATTACTGATTAAATGGATATAGAGCTGCAGAGGACTGACATCTTACTGGGAGAACTTCATATCCTTTATTATTTGCAGTACACATGCTCCTTTCAGAATGCTGCTTAAGCTTCTTTGAATACATTAGCTGTTTGGATTCACTTTACCCTTCACAATCTGCAGAAAGCCATCAAAGTTTCTTTTATGTCAGAAGAAATTTCAGATGAATAGGGAAAAAAATACTTGATTTAACGAGTTGGGGGGGAAAGGGTCATTTCTGCTTGTTTCTGAAAGCCTACACACCTCCTCAAATACAACAAATCAAGCCAGATATCTTAATCACTTGTTGGAACCATCCTTATCAGTAACTTATTCAAACATTGCAGATGAGCTGAAAAGTACTTGGCATAGTTCCAATGGGATAAGGAAGAGTAGAAAACGGTCGATCAAGTAGCAATGTGTTGGAGTCAAGCTCATTTGAAAAACTTTCCATTATCTCAGTTTGTTCTTATTGGAAAAATAAAAGAAATAATTCATTAGGACATAAGGTTTCTGAGACCTATCACTGATACACACACATATGTTTGTATGTATAACTACAAGACCATATTCATACCTGTGCCATACCCCTTTGTGCTTGCACATGGCTAAGCATACAGACGTGCATATCCTGCCCACCTATGATGGATTTGTCCCCTGTAGTGTTTAATGGTTTTGTGTTTTGACAATTTAAACACCGACTCAACACAGTTTAAAAAAATCAAGAGCGATTTTTGGCAATTAATTTTTGCCATCGGTAGTATTCTCAAATTGGGCTGTAACAGCAAACACTGTGAGAGTGAAAGAGCAAGACAATTCATTAGACAGCTCTGCAGCAGCTAAAAGTGGCAAGGGATGTCAGACCGTGTTCCTGTGCTTCAATACTAATGAGATTCATTGCATATTCATAATCCTAAATACAGTCAGCTTCTGATAAAAACTTTTGTCATCGCAGCTTCACAGAAAGAGCAAAGCATTGCACTCCTTGTGTTGTGGCACTTCTACCAAGCCAGTGCAAGAACAAGATTGATTGTTTTCCAACGCAGCCTGACAGAGAACTAAGAGATACTGCCCCAAGGGTCCTGAAACTAAGCTTAGTTTGATTACAAGGCTCCAAGTAATCAAAGAAACAAAAGAGAGGGAGGAAAGTAGGGGAAAGAATGTTGGTTTGCCTTGCTGGTGAGTTTTAGTCTATTTTTTTTTAATTCCTTTTTAAAGATGAAGGGGGCTCTAAAGATGTAGCTTTCCTTATTGAGTGTTGAGAGTAATTATCATTTAGGCATTTAAAACAGTTCATATCCATTTTTATCATGGAGAAAGAACGGCAGGTGCTAGCATACTTGTTCCCATGTTGTAGCAACACTCCTGCACGTCTTAATAGATACAAATCTCTAAAATTCTATGAAGTTTCACATCAATATGAATAGCGAAGATTAGTGAACTCAACCTGCCAGATATTAAAATCACCTCTTCCAGGTGTTGTACTACCCAGAATTCATTTTTTGCTGGTTCCTTTTCATTTTTTTTTGTTGTCAGCTCCTTCTGCTTCTCATCATTGCTGCCATTTTCATTATTAGTTTTGAGAAACTACCCATCTCCTTTACTGACAGTCAAATCCTGAAGGTGCACAGCTCTGCTAGCCTTTAACCTTGTGATACCTGTCTGCTGGGACAGCTGTTAGCGTCTCCTGGAGTCAAGGAAGAGAAACGTACGTTCAGCACCCACTTTGAAAAAGCCTTGAGCATTTTCTCACTCATAAAGTTCTCTTCAGCTGGAATGCCAGCACATTTCCACATCCATTTGACAGGCAAGCAGGCTATGAAATACACATCAAATTAAATAAAACAGGACATTAACACAAAGGTTTAAAAATCTGATTACAGTGCAGGATTGGATCTTTTTTTTCGTTAATTAGAAAATCATGCATTTGGGAAAAAAAGAATTTCACAGCTTAAGAGAAATCACAAAAGATTAAGGATGGGGAGGTTTCTGGTAAAACTGTTAAATATCTCTGTCATATGTATACAGTCTTTGGAAAAAGAGAAATCTTGTAGTTATGATGATTGAAGTAACTGATTATCCACAGATATTTTAAGTGTTGAGACATTAAATTGTCAGCCATATCAGTTTGATTGCAGTAAAACATGAAAACACTGACTTTTGTCTAGTTGGAGAAATTTATTTTTCCAAGGATGACAATCCTTCAAGTAGAACCCAGGCAGCTTGCCAGCTCTTCATACATGGAAGTTTGCAAATGCAACCCATATTTTCAAAAGTTTTTTGAGGTTCAGTGAATGGTGCATGGATCTTTGGCAAATAACCTTGTATTAAACAGATTTCCATATACTGCTTACATCTCCCTTAAGCCTGTTGTGGGCTAGTACGTATTCATTACAAATAAATGAGTGTCATAGATAATGGCTTGTATTCAAGTTGTACATGTATTTATAATTCCTCAATTATGTATAACATTTTTCCAAAGAAAACAGTAACCCTCCTTGGACTGAAGCTATGGGAACAAGTTTGATTAATATGTTTTACAAGACTGGTGTAAATGTTCATCATATCTGTCAGCAAGCTGACAGCTTTCAAAAAAGAACCTTTGTTCCTGGGGTAAGTAAGTTGTATGATCTTCTTTAAGATACCTCACTCAAAACCATAGAGGGAGAAGGTGTTATCTTCAAGTGAATTCTACTCAAAGTGTGATTGCTGATAAGTCTGCTTTGTATTCCAGATCCTTGATATACAAACATTATTTGACAGGATAGTGACTATTTTTTTAATTTGTTGCTGTTGCTTGTCAGAACACCTGTGCTTTCTCATTAGGCAGAGGTGTACTTGACAAGCTTTTTACATATGTACAAGGGAAAGTCTCCGTTAACCAGCACCATGCATCACTTTGTGCTTACTTGCGTTTTAATAGGTAAAGCCTGGGCTTAGAGATTACTGGACATATTGAAAAATACATTTGATTGACTGCAAGAGTAAGGAGGTAGGCCAAAATTTGGATGACCTCAAAGGAATTATTTACCTGAATCCATGAGAAGCAAAGGGAACGACTATTCCATCTTTTCCGGGATGTTAAATGTTTCCTCCTAACTGGAGTACTAACAGCACTGGCAGAAGGAATTAGGCAGTGTCACATTGTGTCTCCAGCATTAGTGAGTAAGTATCTCAAAAACATATCAGCTGATGAGAAAATAAAACTGAGGTTGCCCAGTAACATGGGAAAATATATCCTTCCTAACCTCTTCAGGCAGAAAACTACTGTAGGGCATGAAGGATTCCATTTGATTACTTTTAGATGGCCAAACTTTTCACAGTTGTATCATTTCAAAGCTGGAGAAGAGCATTTGCCTTAAAAAGTCACGTATATATCTGTTTAAATGTGTTGTTACAGTGAATAACAGCAATGCACCAATCCAACCCTTTTTAAAAATCCAGCCAAAATATTTGACTGAATAGGGCTGGATTCCATTTTGATTTCAAGCCAGATGGAGGAATTAATCTTATTTCTGTTCATCAATGTGCCCTTCTATTTTTGTTTTGTGGGTCTGCGTAGGGCAGAAGATATGCCGTTTGTTGTATGCCTACAGCCACTCAACAAATATTCTTTTCTACAGACTTCGGGTGAATCCAAGGTGAGTCAGTCTCAGGCTGAGGTCTATCTACTTGCTTTGCCATCTGACACACTAAATAAAACCTATGTCCAAAGTGTGTTACTCAAGTGACTCTACATGTCCTTCCCAAAGTCAGATGAACAAACCTGGATGTGCACCTACAAGTAACAAGTTGTGGTTCAGATAAGAATATGACATTGATTGCTGTATAATTTACAGGTTTAGAGCAGAAAAAAAACTTATTTATTGGCTGGTTGGATTATTGCTATTCTTTTAAGTATGGGAACACAAGCTGGCTCACTGCTCCTCATAGGCAAGTCTTGCATGAGTCTCCACTGGCACTACAACATCCTTGCAGTCTCTGTAGTATGCTCCTACAGAACAAATCTGGAGAGCCAAGCTTGGTTTCAGGAGCAAACTCAGCCACAGCTTTGGCATGGACAGACAGACAGGTTGCTGTGTAGTGTCAGACCCTGCAAGAGCTGGCAGGGGCAGGTGGAGTTCAGCAGACACCTCTGCTGTCCCAACATCCTACCACTGGCCATATCGGTTTTAGAGCCGCTCAAATCAGCTTATTGGCATTAGCTAGTTCTTACTTTCCCCACCCCAGTCAACATGTGTGGATAGGACCAGAGAAACACAGCAGGAGTAATTATCCATCCTAACTATGTGTTACTACGATTTTAATTTACCTTCATGCTGGGGGGGGAGAGAACTGATGCACTAAAAATAATAAATAGCTGCTTTAATCCAACGTAGGCGTTCATTCCTTCCTACACAGAAATTTGTTTCCTTAAGCAATTTATTTAAATCTTTCCCATAAGATTTTGGAAAAATCCAGGGTTTTTTTATTCCTTTCTCACTTTTACCTGTTTTGCTCTAATTCAGCTCCTCTTCACAGAAGAGGTATTGTTTTAGTCCTTTCACGTTATACTCCTTCAAGTCCTGCATCGTCATCATCATTTGCACAATTCAACAGTTCTCCCAGCACCAGAATGTGTCTGGATTTTCACACCGTTTCTTAAACTCAAAACCCTGAATTTAACAGTATTAGTGCCTTTCAGTGTGTGGTGGGGGGTGGTTATATATTATTTGTACTATCTTAAAGAGATAAAGTATACTCCATCTATACATACTGTAATTAATAAATTTCTATCTTCAGAATTCTGGAGGGAGATCATTCAGTACTGGTAACTTGCTATTGCTGTATCTCTCAAATTGCTTCATAGTTTCCATGACATGCATCAGTCTGTTAAGTCCACATTTTTATTTCCTCTGAAAAGTGACCATGGAATAGAATTTAGAAGCAAAAATACATTAAAAGACTGGGGGAACTGATTTACTGGGGGAAGTTCAAGTTCTGAGTATTGATAAGTGTCGACGATGAGATCTAATAAAAATCTATAAAAATTTGAAGTCTTTTAACAGTAGTCATAGAGAAAAAAGAAATACTGCCTTTGTCATTGAAATATTTATCCTGATGCATCTATCTTATAGGAGAAAATGACAATAGTATTTCAGACACTGTGGTGTGGTAACTGGTGTTGATTTAAAATCTTTAATCATGACCACCAGAAAATAAGAAAAAGAAAATACAAAAGAAAATACAAAAAGAAAATATGAAAAAGAAATACAGGGATAGGTCTGGAAATTTTATTTGGAAGCATAGTCCACTGAATTATAATACAACATCACAGATTAATTTGCAGAATCCCCATTAACTTGATAAAACTCCAGTGAGGTGTATGGACAGAAACTGCATTCCTTTGACATCGGGATTAATGAAGTAGAGAAAGGAAGATGTAAAGGAACAGAGAAATTCAACATTCGGCCTGTCTGCCCCTCTCTTTAGCACATGGTATTGTCTACACGTGTAACATTTGTACTGGTAATTAAATCAGTAATATGGTATCTGTTCTAAAGATCTCTGGGTATTTTGATTTCTCGCATCTTATTTGATCTTTCACTCTTAACTGCTCCTGGTCTGTCAATGTATGCTCTCATCCATTTCTGTTACCTGGCAGAGTATCAACTCCAAAGTTTCTTCGTGTTTTTGAGGCTCACTTTTGTTTACAATTTTTATTAAAAAGTATAGATAAAAAGTTTTATACTTTTCTAAACTCCTGTGAAAACAAAAAAATTAGGATTTTTTACAACTGCTTTAGGGGAAACATGAAGGCAAAGGAGTTATGGTTAGCTTACCCCACATGAATGGCCTTCATTTGGCTAGAAACTCAAAGTTCTTTGAAAGGTAGAGCCAAATGAGATTAAGTAATCCTAATTATATCTGTGGAGAGCCATGTAATAGTTTCAAGTCCATTGACAATGTATTTATTTCCTATTTCATTGTTTGCACTCATATTTTGATGACATAAATCCAATCTGTCTGAAGGACAGAGTGCCATCCAGAGAGACTTGGACAAGCTCGAGAAGTGTAACTCTGGGAAACTTACCTGATTCAACAAGGCCAAGTGCAAGGTCCTACGCTTGGGTTGGGGCAGCCCCCAGTGTCAGTGTAGTCAAGGGGATGACATACTGAGAGCAGGCCTTAGGAGAAGGACTTGTGCATAGTGATGGATGAAAGGTTGGGCGTGCCCCAGCAATGTGTTCCCTCAGCCCAGAAATCGCGCTGTGTCCCAGGCTGCATTCAAAGCAGCATGGCCGGCAGGTCGAGGGAGGTGATTCTGCCCCTCTACTCTGCTTTGGTGAAACCCCACCTGCAAGGCTGCATCCAGCTCTGGGGTCCCCAGCGTAAGAAGAATTTGGACCTATTGAAGGAAATACAGAGGAATCCGCAAGGGCTGAAACACCTCCCCTATGAAGACAGGCTAAGAGAATTGGGGTTTGTTCAACCTGCAGAAGAGAAGGCTCCAGGGAGAGCTTAGAGCACCTAAAGGGGCTGAAAGAGAGCTGGTAAGGGACTTTTGACAAGGATATGGGATGAAAGAACAAGGGGTAATGACATGAAACTGAAAGCAGGTATATTCAGACTAGATATGAGGGAGAAATAATTTAAAACTAGGACGGTAAGACAGTGGATCAGGTTGCCCACAGAAGTGGTAGATGCCCACCCCATTTCTAGAAACATTCAAGGCCAGGTTGGATGGGGCTCTGAGAAGCGTGATCTAGCTGAAGATGTCCCTGCCCATGGCAGAGGGATAGGACTAGATGATCTTTCAGGGTCGCTTCCTACCCAAACCTACCTATGGTTCTATATTTTATTGTATTTTAAGGGAATATCTTGTGCTATTATCATTTCCTCTACTTATCGTGACTTAGTGTTAACTATTTGACGCTGAGAAAGAATGGATCACTACAGAGAGCATACTTTTTGACTAAACAGGCATTTGCAAAATGCCATCCTTCCAATTTATGGTCCAAAAGAGGTTTCCTTCTGAACTTTGCTGCAACTCACAACATAACTTGTCAATCAGATCCATCCTCAGTTTCCACTACCCAGTGGTGGCAGTTGGCTTACTGCAAGTCCTACCAAACCTGCAGCAGTGTCTACACTGGTGCTACATATGTCACCCGGAAGTCTGGTCTCTTTTAATGCAGATGGATAAATGGGTTTGGTCATTCTTTCAGATGGATGTATTTGAGACTCCAATGTCCTTTTATCCATCAGGTTTTCTTATCTCATGTCTGGGAAAGCAGAAGACTTCCCAAACATTTTACTCTTTCTAGGGTCACTTTCCTGCTCACCTAAAGGTATACAAGAAACAGAATTTCTGTGGTCCTCACCTTTTTCTTGATTGTTCAATCTGCCCATTATTTGGCCCTGTGTTATCTCAGATAATAGAACAAGCTGGCAGATTCTCATAGAAGAAGTTACATGCTAAATAAAGATTTTAAAAATAAACCAGATGTTTCCAGCAGTGGAAATTGTTTGCTTATTCTTATTGTTCAACGATTCTTTTTTTTCCCTTTAAAAATGCAAATCAGCATTGTTGCACTTTGAAGGCAAAAATGTTTTTTCATTATGTTGAACAAAAGACGGACTTAAATCCTCTGTGAATTTAACCTTTTTTTTCTTTCCGTGAATCATCATCAAGAGATTGTGGTAACATTGAAACATGTAACAAATTTCAGTATTTTCTTACGTATACAACTTTCGGTTGCCTTTCTACCCTAACTGTCATCAACACTTTTAGTTATATTGCTTAAAAACTAAAACACCCAATTCATCAGACAAGATATCTTTTCCAGTTTTCAAAGCACAAAGAGGAATTTGTTAAAAAAAAAAAACAGTAGCCAAACTGTTATTCTGTCGTATTCCTGTAGGGTACCTGGGTTTTAGGTATAAAGCAGAGGAAAAATTATTCTGTCCAATACGTATTCTCTGATTTAGGACCTTGGAATTCTGACATAGTCTTTTAGCATTTTTTGCTATTATTATCATACTAATCGTGTGTGCAAATAAAATATATTAAATAAACTCACCAAGAATAATTTTCAAAAATAAAAATTGCTTCCTTTTAAATATTTTTTTCATTTCTAAACTCCATAATCTGGTGCAGAAAATCATACAAGCTTTCCCATGATCCAGATCTCAGCCTCCTCCTCATTTTTTCTCTGGTGTAACTTTTGCAGAAGCAGCCCCAGTGCCAACTGATTAATATTTTCCTTGCTACCACTTTATACCTGCAACCAATAGAGTGTCACAGTAAGTGAGTCAGCTCAGCATACAATCTGGATTTCATTTGGAACAAGACATTAACCCTTTGCTAATAGGTTGTTCATATGGAACTTTAGTTTGTATTCTTGTGATGTAAATATTATATATATCGTTCATGTAATTTGTTCATGTGTGTGAAATATAAGAAGGTTATTTATGGTCTGTTTCACAAGGTTATGAACAAATTGAATTTATGGAAAGGGATTGCTACTCCTTTGTGATCGTGGCAGTAGTTGCTTTTCACGCGCTTCTGAAAAAAACAGAGGCTAGTGTTAGCCTGTCTGCTGCTCACCAAATCCAAGGGCTATTAAGCTCCTAGCAGTGGTTCTTTACACTAAGCAACACTATCTGTCACTAAAACAGACTAGGATGTATTGCAGCATCAATTATTAATGGGAAGGAACTTCTACCTGCAGACAGCAAGTTGCAGCACCATGAACAGGAGACAGCTGCCATGGAAAGCTGCAGAACATTCCTTAGCATCTTGTTCTGCTGCAAAAAGTTCCCCATGTCTGGTTGTGGTGTCATACAACAAATGCTCTGATGTAATGTTCTGAGAGGAAGAGAGAAGTATGTGGTTCAGTGAGCACCTTTTTCCTTCTGGGCCCATCTTTGGATTGGCAGGAAGAAAGCTGTTGGGTAATACACAAAGTCACTTGATGGCACAACATGAAATCCGTTCGTAATATGAATATAATCATAAATCTAGGGCAGAAAATTCATAGTGTTCTTCCCAAATAATTTTCTTTGAACTTTTTTTGTGTGCCAGGAAAATGACAAGCCATCAGCAGACTACCATTTTAATAACTCTGATAATCATCAATGAAAGGAAGTATTAATATTACAAATAATTGCTTGTACTAGATGAGCAGAAATATAACCCTTATCAAAGACTTTTTTTGCTGAATTTCTGGTCCATTCCAGTAACTGTTTCTTTTAATTTTTGTTACATCATATTCTTCTACCCACCATTACAGATCAAATGTGTTAATAGTGTTTTCACACTGAAAGTTGCCTTCAAAGTACCAGCATGTGTTCTCTTTATTTTTTTTCACTAAACATTTGCATGTCTTCTGTAGAACATGCTAGCCTGGAGATTTTGGTTATTAAATATATTAAAACATAGAGGGTAATTAACGATTTCAAAATTACTGGTTAATTATTATATACTTATGATTTTAAAATGTGGGTATAAATAGATGCTTTAGTGTACTTTGATACACTCATTTTTACATAAATTGAAAAAATTTAGAATTTTTTGATTCATTTTATAATCAACACACATGTTTTTAGCTAGCCTTTAAACTCACCTGTTGCAAGTTAATTTCAGACAATGCACTAGTTTAAAGTATTTACATAAGTAGGTCAAACATAGTAAACAATCAGCAAAAACTTTCATAACATCAGATTAAATCTTTTAAGTGATTTTTAGTCAGTGCTTACATGTGTAAACATTTGGGGAAGTGATTGCAAAGAGACAGCGATGGCCCCAAAATTTCTCTCTCCACTGACTTAGTCAGCGATTCCTTCTTTGCTGTTAGACGTTAAATGATCCCACCACCAATTAATCTGAATATTTGCTTTAATACAGCTCTCTTACAACCGAATTTTAAAGATATTTCCTTAAACTGGATATATCTTTGTGTCTTAATCTCATAATAAGTATTAAATTTAACTTGATGACACAGAATATCAGACAATGGTTTAAATAAACTTACAGTTAATATGCTGAAAAATTATAATCGCTTCTTTTTTAATCAGTGGATGAGTTCACAAAATAGGAAAATTGTCTTTCTACATGTGGTCAAATCCTTATTTCTCCAATTCCCAGAAATTTCCTTTCAATGTAGTATTGCCTGAGTGAGAGATGAGTAGGTGTTTGACTGTAGTAAGCACAGCATTCAGCAAAATTCTCTTTTCCTGCTGTTACTAACTGGACAGTTACTATTTAATATTGTGCTTCATACAAAATTGACTTTGCCAGACCAAAATATTTCCCAAAATTATGATACCAGAGTCTTTGTATCTCAGCTATCAGGTGCATAAATGATCAAATTAGGAGAAGTAAGAATTATTTTATTCTGAACAAGAAGTTTTTATTCAAGAAATGTACATTCCATTGAAGAGTCTCTGAGATGAGAGGTGTGGGTTGATAACATATCAAAAGAGCTGATAATTACAAAGCCCGAAGGATAAATTTCTGACAGGAAAAAACTAAATTTGTTTGAGTACCAGCATCTATCACCATCCATTACAGTTACTCCAGAGAAAGAATAATATTTCATGGAGAAAATTTATCACAGAAAGTAATCAATCATTTATATTATGACTAAAAGTTTTATTATGATTTTTAAATTGTCTTTTTGTCTTTTGGTTGTTTGTTTGGTTTTTTTTTTTTTGCATATAAAGTCCATAGTTGGTTATTTAACTTCAGTTTCTCTGTAACAGCAAGTCTGCAGACTGCAGGTGGATTGCAAAGGGATTTTAGCTGTGTATTCAACATACTGAGAAAAATCCATTTTTCCTGCTATTACTTTCTATTGTTAGTCAACCTCCTGCCAGTGTTTGTGGTGACTGTCAAAAAAAAAAAAAATCAGGGAATCGAGTGATGAAATATGCTTTAGAAATCAAGCCAGCATTTTGTTACAAAAATAATAGTGGAAGAGAAAGTGGCTTATTAATACCTGCGACATCACCTGCCATCTGAAGAGGCTCAGCCCACACTGGAGATGTAAGATTTGGACACAAATTTCTGGTGTGTGATCCCAAACTTCAAGCTTGATCAGTCAAAGATATGTCTGTAGTTTTAGCCAGCATTTCACAGCCATTTGATGCCAGTATAAAGACCTACACAAGGTGCAGAACAATAGGGAATTAGTCCCACTGAGCTTAATAAAAACCTAGAGAGGGGAAGAAAGTCATAGTTCGTTTGTGGAGCCCTGAGATAAGTTTGTTTTTCATAACTTAAAAATGTTCTGGGAGGTGCCACTATAAAACAAAGACGTTCTAGTACAGCCAAAGGGAAAAATAGAAAACACAAATAAAAACATGCGGGGACCTTTAGAAACAAGTTAAAATTTACCTTCTACAAACCCCCAACACACACTCCCCATTTTTCCTGCGGCTCATGAGGAAAGGAGGGTTCTGGGTTTCCTCTCCAGATGAAGACCTTAGTTGTGTATTTCCATCCAGCACTTCTTCCAAAACTGCTGCATTATCCCTCTTCCTCTAACACCTGCTACATAATATTTCACGCTTGTTCTGTCTCACTTGAGCTACAGGAGGAAAAAGCATCATCAAAAGTTGTGCCCAACACTGCAAATGATTCTACGAAAGCAAGCCATCCCCACTGCCCTTGTGTTACATGATTGAGGGTGTCAGTTTTCATGGACACCATCCAAGGAACAGCAGCAGCAGCAGTACAGGAGCTGACACTTCAAATTCAGCGAGAATGAAAGGACTTGTGGGATTCCTCTGGCCAGCCTTTCTTTTATGATTTTCATGATACGTGACATTTTTGAAGAAAGAATGCTGCTGCTTTTGCACACAAGTAACCTGCTGCAGTGGGTGAGGAGGAGGCTTTTCCAAGCCCCACACAAGGAAATGCATTAAAAATGTACACCATGCTAGCTGACACATATTTCTGTTTTCAGGTGACTTATTGCCATGTAGTCTGTTGTGACACCACAAAATCTATTACATACATCTGTAGTCATTTAATGCCACACAGCATTCATTAAAGATACATTGGCCAAGGTTATCATGTCCTTCCAGATTCAGCTTGGTTCACGTACACCACAAATCTCAGCCTAGTTCCTTTATTGTCCTACTCTTTGGCAAGAGTGGAAGAGCCTGGAAAGTGTTTTATTCCACCTTATTAACAGCTGCTCCAAAGGTCCATGAACAAACGTGGAGGCAGCTTTGTGTCTGTTCATGCAGGGGCAAAGCCATACGTTCCAAAAAGATTCACATTCAAAATGTTGTTCAACAAAAAAGAAAGGGACATTACTGATGCTATTTCAGTTGAAAGGGACTTACAACACTTATCTAGTCCACCTGCCTCACCACTTCAGGTCTAATTAAAATTATTTAATTAAATAACAAGTTAAAGCATGTTATTCAGCACATTACCTTAATGCCTCTTAAACATTGACAGGTTTGGGGCATCCCTCTATCCCAGTGTTCGGCCACCCTTTCAATTAAAAAATGCTTCCTGATGGCAAGCTTCAGCCTTCCCTGAGACAGGTTTGAACCATTCCCGCATGTCCTGCTGGGTCCCAGGAAGAAGAGATCAGCACTTCCCTCTCCAGTTCCCTTTCTCAGAAAGTTGTAGACAGCAGTGATCTCACCCCTAGGCCCCCTTTTCTCCAAACTAAATAAACCCAGAGTGCTCAGCTGCTCTTCGAAGACATGCCTTCTAGTCTTTTCAGTAGCTTTGTTGACCAGCTTGTGGTATTCTGCCTAAAGAGCAGGGTGGAAACTGCAATGCATAAGATCTATCTCAAACTAGTAGAACCACCCAAGCTGTAGATGAAGGACCATACTGGAGCTTGACATCTCTTGTTGGCAGCCCTGTATCTGTCTGTCCAAGGGTGGCTCCATAAAAATTAAAGTCGATTTGCAGAACCACAACATAGTTGCTCCAAAGGTCAAGGATAAAAAGGCAGTGTTGGGTATGATATGCAAATTATAATAATAAATTCTAGAATGAAACAAGCTGACCTCTTTTGCTCTCCAAAACTGAGACAATTGCTCACAATAGATCCACCATACTAGGGCACAAATTTCCCAAAATTAACCTAAGGGATGTACTCCTGTCTGCTGTTCGTGCTAACTTGTAAAATGACATGTCATGGAAAAAATACCAGTCATGCAGCTGTCTAGTCCTCCCCATATAGGTGGGCACCATGTCCATCCTGGTGACTGTTGTTTACATGAGTCATTGATGAGGAATGAGTCCACCACAACTACAGAGTAACCCTACATGTCCTAAAGAGGGTGTCACATTCTCAGCTAAAAGAGAGTAAGGTGGACACATAAGTTATTTTGGGATGCATGAGATAAGTGCTTTAATAAAATATACTGATTTGGGGAAATTAAATTATGTTATTATTCCGGTTTTCCTGGGAAATGGCTGTTTCTATATTAACTGTTCCTAGATTTTGAACAAACTTGTATCCCTCTGATAAGAAATGTGAGTAGCACTATATTTTCTATCCACTCTCATACAGAGCAATACAAACACATATACCATTATCCTTTTTTTACAATGGAGATAAGATCTTTCAGTATATCCACCACCCTCCAGAAATGTTATTCACACAATACAAAAATTTCAAACAACAGTAATAGCAGAGGTGGGGGGGAAATCTGGTTTTCCTTTTTTTCCTTTTTTTCCTACATTGGTGTTAATTATATGTGACATTGCTATCAGTGCAGTGCAGTAAAAATGAAATGGTACCCAATGTGCATAGACACTATGGAAATTTCAAATGACAAAAGCAACAACAAAAATTATACTTTCTCTTTCCTTTCCTATGTACTCTGCATTAACATAAGGATATGTGACTTTGCTATCCATGCACTGTAATAAAAATAAAATTGGTAGCCAATGTGCCCAGACAGAACCTTCAAATAAAAAAAAATTAAATTATACTCCTTTTCATCCTGTAAAGAGTACATGGTGTGAGGCATAAATTTCATTTCACTGCCACATCACGACTAATATGCCAGATGATAACCTATAGTTCTTTCTTATCATGAGGGAGAAAGAAAAGTACTTTGGGACTTTGTTTTAAATTTCTTATCATTTTATAATCACTAAAATATGTTTTAAAACATTTTCTTATATTAAGCTCATTGAGTTTATATATTTCCTAAATGAATGGGGTTTTGGTAAAATGTTTGTGTCTAAAATTACTCATATAAATAAAAATACACAGTTATTTTATGGCATAATAGGGAAACAGACATCTGCATGCAACATTCTCTTCATTAGATGTGCTCATGTTGGCATATTTTTATGACTTCACTGCAAAATACAATGTGCTGATTTGAAACCTTCTTAAATATATGTTAACAACCCAAATGCTTTAGTTATGCCTGGAGAATTGTTTAATAAAGTAGTAGTTAACATTGCTGTAGTGTGAGGCAATATGACCTGAAGGAATATGCTCACAGACACAATTGGAGCAAAAGCTCCTCATCCGTGATCAGTGAACTGCTGATGTTCCATAGGTCCTTTGTTCAAGATGAGAGGACAGCCATCTGACTGTCTTTGTTTAAAGCTAATAAACAACATTGCAAAGAATTAGGCATATATTAGGTGCCTTAGCATTGTTTTTTCCACTACGTAGATTTCATTGCTTAACACAAAGATTGGTTTCTTCAAAAATAGCCAGCAGAAGACATAGTTGTCCAAAAGACAGTGGCTTTTGAAAAAATCTGGGCTATGCTTCAAAGCAATAGCAAACAAAAGACATCAGTCTAGAAGACTTTGAGCAAGGACCTCTCACAGATTGATGGGAGGGGACCCCATCTTTAGGTGCTGCAAACCAGTTGCTGTAATGGTTTAACATGAGCCCAGCTGTCATGGCTCAAAGTCCTCCTTGGAATAGGAGGAACTACCAGGCAAGGCAAGCTGCAGGGACCAAAGATTCCTGAGGAAGTAATCTACGCACTGGTCAGTCAGAACAAATTGTCTTTTCTGCTCTGGATGCCTTTAAAGGCTTTCTTCACCGTGATTGTAAGAACCGAATGAATCTTCCAAACTCTTTGTGCTTTCATCTGGGGTTGTGGGATTGTATTGTTACACCCTCTATGCCAATGCTCTGAAAGATGAATACATAATTGAGAAATTCTGGCTTCTAAAATATTTCTTAAATCTACCAACAAAAGAGTTTAATCAGAAAGTTACTACCTTTTCTGGGATAGTTCTGCCATAGCTGTTTGGATAAAATTACTGGAAATCAGAGCTACAGTCATTTAAATAATCTGTTAAAAAGCTATTACATTTCTGTAATGCTAGTAATTTTTAAATGGCTCTTCATTTGATTCATGAACAATACATGAACAGTACATGATTCACATGGGCAACTTTTATTAAGCATTTATCCCAAAAAGAATGTCAGACTGGGTGAAATACATTGTATATTGCAGCATTTTCTTTTTTTTTTTTTTTTTTTTTTTTTTAATACCATGCTTTAAGGTTCAACTTCTTACAGAACAAAGTTGACAGAGAGGTTGGGTCTGCCGCAGAAGATCAAGGAGCCAACAAAGGCAGAAAGATATTATGTAGATAATTGTAAAGATCTTGCTACAGTTCAAGTGCTTTTGAAGTTTTGTAATGATTTCTTGCTATCAGAAACTGACAGGTTTAATTGAAGTCAAAGCTTGCTACTAAATCATGAGATCCATAGGTGTGTAAATATTAGGGCTGCTGCTAAGCAATGAGTCACCTTAGTATTAATTGCACATAGTAGACTATGCTGAGAAGTGCTCTGGTGTATTTGCAGGGGCAATCTTCTGCTTTTAATTCCTTTTCTAACTGGCTTTGTGTGAGGGTTCGGTATATTACTTTCCCCTCATAAAACTGTTTCTTCATTGTTCCTGCCATTATGTACGAGCTACATCAATAATTAACCACCTGACTGGGATACGGTAAAGATTAAAAATTTCACCATAATCTGAGAATTTCTTATAATTTAAACTGTTCAAATATTTTTACAGTTTGAAGTTCAGTATAACAGAGCAATAAAGGCAGTCACCTAAGGTTTTACAACCCTTGTGGTGAACATAACCATACTTCCCATGCACAGCCACTGTCTGAGTGATTTTAAAAGACAAGTTATTGCTAATTTCTGTTTTGAAACAAACAATATATTGAGCAAGATGATCAAAATGCAAAACACTGTTTCGGCTGTGTTATGAAAGAAGTTGAAATATGCAATTCAGTGCCAAAGTGACTTAGATCTGATGAATGGGTTCTAAATTATGGTGAGCATTTAAATTGATAAGCACAGATTTAATACGGACCGCAATGGGATTAATGAATAAATATTAGAGTCTTATGTTACCAATCTAGAGTCACATTTAAAAGTAGAACTACAGCTATTAGTTATGCTCAGGGTACACTTTACACAGGAGACTAGACACTGAAGTGACATGTCTACACAGCCTCTTGCTTGAGCTGAAGAACACCTGCGGCACAATATTTCAGTTTTGCAGATCATCTAGTTAAAGTTCATCCACTTTTCAAGGTTTTGTAGAAACCTTAACACAGATTTTAATACTTGACACTCTTACAGCTCTACTACCCACTGCCTACCAGAGAGCTGCCCTGGGGGAAAATTGGTATGGGTAGGATCCTAGGTAAAGTGTACTTCTAGGACACATTAAATTTTAATGCACACCAGTTATACTTAATTTTGGGGAATGATTCTTCTTTTATTGTTGAGGCCCATAATCAGGTTCCTAATATATTCAACAAACCATCAGGATACATGAAATATCTTACCAGATAATCCTCTTTGGAATCCACAGTTCAGTTATTAAGTATTCCTTTCACTAATCTCTGTAATCCTATGTTGACAGAGGTCAGTAAAACAGTGGCTAAACCCTGTATGATTAGACTAAGTCCAGGTTTTGCAATTATTCCTTTTACGATTTGTTATATTTTTCTCAGCTGTTCTTACTCTTGAAGGGATGTGACCAGCATTACAGATGTCACACATGGCGGTTCCCAGAAATCATGGAGAGGGTCTTTTACAGCAGTACATCAGCCAAGAGGCGGAGACCCATCAGCAAACTAGAAATATATTCAGAAACTATGTGAAAGTCAAGACAGGGACTATATGATGTTTGATAACTGAGATGACATTAACACGCCGATGTTCACAGCCACTGGATTAGCAATCAGTGTTAAATCTTCATGTGCAATGAAAGTTAACAATGCTGCTATTGTCCAGAAAAAATAATCTAGTCTCTTTTCTCCTTTTGATTATAGTTCATTTAAGGGAAGAACTGCATGCTGCATGCTTTGAAAATGTTTTATGTGTCTTTGGCTGATAGAACACACAACACGTTTGAATAGGCCCATTTATTTAAGCAGACATGTTAAATAATTTAAATGTGAGCATCCATGTCATAAATTTTGTAGTCTCTTTAATGTAGAATAAATCTGTGTATTTAAAATAGTCTTTCTTCAAAGCCATCTTTTTCTTTTTCTTTTTTTTTTTCAAACAGTCATAAAGGAAACTCTGATGTCTGTGGCATGAACAATGCCAGCACCATCATTTTAATGTTATCCATATGGGCTTCTAATAATAGATAAGAGTTTTTTGAGATTTGTATTGTATTTCTTTGAGACATTTAAAGTCTTGATAAGGAAGGGCTGATTTCATTGGCCCCACAGTTAAAGGAAAGCAGACCCTAATTAAAAGAATTCTGTTCTGAATTAACTAGTTTGACATGTGCTAATTGACAGTTCCTGTGAAATGGTTTTAATTAAAGTCAATATGTCTTTTTCAATTAAAAGGAAATTAAGAATATACTAATATACATTAACAACTTAATCTGCCTTCAATATCCCATACATCAGCCGCTTTTTTTTCTAATGTTATTGGAGAACCATCTGACATACATCTTCCACTGTTTCATTATGTTATCTCATTATTACTCAACAAGAGCACAGGCACTGGTGGAAATCCTCTACAGCAAGAATAGAACCTGCCTATACTCCATGCATGCAATTCCTTATCACTTGTGTGATGAAGGGTTGTCATGGTTTAGGAATGGTGCTCCCTAATTGAGCATCCCCACCAAGACTTTCCCAAACCACATGTCACTAGCTCACTCCCGCTCCAGCAGGGTGGAGTTGAGAGTTGGAGGCCCAAAAAGTGAAGATCACTGGTTGAAATAAGAACAGTTTACTGCAAACAACAATGAGATAAGAAAATGGACAGTAAAAGCAACAATATTAACAACAGAAGTAGGTAAGAGAGAGGGTGATTCACATGCAGGAATTCTCACCAAGGACCCCAGGAAAAGAGCAATGGCAGACAATGCCACCACTTCTTTTCAATCAGAAGCTATGCTCTTCCTGGAAGCTAGAGAGCCACTTCTCCCTGACCCCAGCACCTCTGTGAGATGGTATAGAATAACCTCCAGGTCCTGGCCAAAACCAGGACAAAGGTGATACTGACGTCTTTTCCACACAGAAGGAAAAAAGACTGCTCGTGACAAGACATGTCCTTATTTATTGCACACTGGGGCAAGTATAGCAACCAGTCAATGAATTCCAATTTTTAATAGAAGTCCTGGGAGTAATGCTGCACTGCTAGGCTTTTCTTCCATTATTTGGCCCAAGGAAGGGCAGGATTTTTACTTTTGAATGTCATCTCTTATGTTCTGTTTCAGAAGTGAATATGGGGCAGAGTTCTGTGATTGGAATGGTTTTAATTGTATATACAAGTAGAAAATAAAAAACATGCCTCCTTAGTAGAGCAGTGCTGACAACAATCCCATTGTTTTTGCTGGAAATGTGATGTGGCTGTTTATAGCCACAAAATTAAGGATTCAAATGCACAACTGACTTCTTGCTACCAAGTCCAAGGCTTTACTGCCACTGACTTTACTAAGAAAGCAGCATTAAAAGTAGCATCCCTTACATCAATAAGAACACTGTCTTGGATATGCTCACATATGGAGAACTATGCAGAAGATTATAATATTTGTGTGTGAACTTTGCTCTTGATTTTTCTTTTTTTTTTTTTTCTTATTTGGGGAATAATAATGAAAAACTTAGCTGATACAGTTTGGGAAGAGTAGAGTCATGAGGAGAAACAACAAACTAATTGACTTAAAAGGCAATTATTTAGCGTTAAGATCTGATTATTGCAAACAAGACCGTATGCCAAAGACAATAAAACGGATTTTTATTTAACAATAAATGTGAAGTAGAAGTAGAAAGAAATAGGAAAAAGAAACTAGAAAGGTATAGAGTCACCACCTGTTGGACGCTGAAAGAAGACTTTATGGTTGCAATTTTGATGTCTGTTGGTCGAAGTGATGGTCACTGGCTTGATCTGTCAGGAGTGGGGAAAGCCCACAAAACATCAGAGTCCACTGGGTTTGTATTCACTTACGGTCAGGTGGGAATGCTCAGGTACCTCCCCAGGGGTGGGGAGTTTCACACTGAATGATATAATGCTGTGGATTATGGAACACTTCGGGAGTCTTCGACTGCTTAAGACATTACAGATGCCTCTCCTGTCAGTGCAGTTAAGTCTACTATGGTCCATCAAAAGGGGTGAATACCTTCAGGCTGCTTTGAACTTCCTGTACTCTCCCAGAGGAGAATTTTCACACAAGAGCCATTATGTAAGGGAAGACATTGGCATAATAAAAATCACTACTATAGCCCCCACAGAATTTGCCTCTTATCAGCCTCTTCCTTTATTTTGTTCAAGAACCAGCAGTTGCCCCCAGTGATTGGTGTGCACACTTTTTCTTGAGTCGTGTTTGAGTCATTAACCTCACATATAGCTGTTTCTAAAAATTTGTTTCATATATGCTGTTAAGGACACAATCTCATGTCCGTTATAAATTTTGTATTTCAGGCAACACAACTTCAGCTACGAATATTCACTCTGCCAAATGTATCATGAATATGTCATCTAGCCAGATTTTACCAAAACTTGACTGTGCTCCAGAAGTTTATAGCAATTTTTTAAGTGACTCTTTTAAATTACAACAAAAACACAAATATTAAAATTCAACAAATAATTGTTTACTATAGCCTGTGACATTAAGTGACAATGAACAGATATTTGCAGCTCCAGAAACTACACTACAGAGTGCAGTGAAGCTCCAGAAATGTTGTATGAAATGCTCTGGGAAGATTTGGGTGTTGTGGTGAGGTATTTCTAATTTTGTTTGAAGCTGTTGTCTTTCTTGGTATTTGTTGAAATTTATAGTCATTTTAAGAAGCAGCTAATATCCAAAATATTTCATGCTATTGAAATAAAAAAGGCCACATTGCATAGTATTGTCTGGTTTTGGTTAACAAAAAGAATACAGCCAGATTTTCAGGACTGTGTGACCAGATTTTATATAGACAGCTACTTAATTTTTTGCCAAAGCAAATGTCAATGAAAGGCTTAAAACTTTGTCCCAAAGCATCTTCTACACATCTCACAATGCCTTATCTCGAGGCTAAAAACAAATTTCTTGTAGTCTTCTTAAAGGTATATTACACAAAATTTTAGATTTGGGTCAAGTGTCTTGATTCTCAGGCTAGATTAAGGTTTTTGGATGGTCATTATGAGGCCAAGAAGTTTCTTACCCAGCTCCTCTCATATTTGCTGCTGGTGGGTCCCTGCAACTCTAAATGAAAATTTTAAAGGGAAAAATAATTCAGAAAACCTGCAATAAAGACAAGGAGTAGCTAAGATAGAGACCTTGAAAAATGGCTGTTTGGTTTCACCAAATTCAGTTAAATACCCAACTCTCCTTGAGGACCCAGCATAAAGGAAGGGCCTGAAGTGTTATTTCAATATAACTCTGTCTGATAAAAACAAGTTCTAAGATAATCATGTCCTAGCGACTCATTTCCTAAGGAAAAATTGTTATATTTAGAACAAAAATTTAAATAATATCTTGACTTTTTTCTCTTATTTTAAATCCAGAAACCCCTCTCAACGGCAAAGTGGACTGGACTCTTAGACCTTTGTGTTCATTGTAGTATTTTAATATCTGATTATCTAAGCTGGGGTAACATTTATATGTGTATCAAGGACTACATAAGATTCACAGATGCCACTTTTCTCAGCATCAGATTTTTTAACCATTGCCTCAGTATGGTTCTGGTACAAATGCACCACTGAAGTCAGATGTGAAACATGTCTCTAAATTAGCAAATAAACAGACCTCTGGGAGAGAGCAGAAACTCTGACTACTTGTATTCATTAAAATTCCATGGTACTTTGCACAAGTGGAATGCTAATCCCAGAGCCTAAACTGAGACCCAATCCCACAAGCCCTTAAAATGTTCTTAAAATAGAGAAAGGTTTAGTTTACGGTCCTAGGTGACTGCAGATCCACAGTATTCTGCCTGTCCAAATTGCTAGTTCTTTTTCCACTGGCTGCACTATTGTTTCTTCTCTCACCCCCTTTCACTGAAGCTTTGCTTTAAACTGCTGGAAACTTATTTCATATATTCCCTATTGTGGCTGCATTTCATGAACAAGTGAGAGGATGTGGATGACAGTATGTAAATCACGAGGAATTTTTTTTTCCTCTTACTCCCCTTGCTAATCTTGTTTCAGTATTTCAACTCCTTGGTTGACGAGCAGGTAGAAAAGGGGAAAGAAGGAGGTGCATAATGTAAAAACCAGTTGACTTGAATCTGAAAACACTTACGAATAAGTTCCACTTGACTCATAAGAGTAGTCATTTTGATTTGGAAAAGACACTGTTTGCTGGAACACAGAAGTGTGGTGCATTTCCAGACATGTAAGATTATTCTTCTCACGGTGCAAACATCTGCAGCGAGGTTGATGCTGGTAGCTGTGGCATACTCCTTGCTCATACAAATAGTCTCAAAAGCCAGTGGGACAGGTTGGAAGACAAATTCTTTGTCCAAGTAAAGACTATGCTTTATATAAATACTCTATGATTATTATTACTAAATCAGCAGTATCAGTACTCTCAGGGGGAAAAAAATCACTTGTGATTTACCTTCCTGTGGATGAAGGTCTAGATGGTTTTCAGTGGTCTGACAGCCCTGAAAGTCAAAAGAACAATAAGAATAAAAAGTAAACCAACTTCCAGTTCCTATAACTCTTCTAGAATGCAGCTATCTTTGTATAAATAAATAGTGAAGCAGTCTTTCTGTTTATATCCAGCCTAACAGGATAGAGCTGTGTGTATGGGGAATAAACTCCTGTGTTCTTGATGCAAGCCAAGCACATCCTATGACTTTTACAGTCCAAGAAAAAATTTTGCTTGGCAACAGGTTTGCTTGAGAAATCGGCATGTGGGACATGGGGTGCTGTGGTCCATGTAAAAACCTCTGGTTAGCAAGTTTTTCTCCTCAAGCATCTCTCCTTCTTATCATTTTCCTAGCTGTGAATACTGTGCAGGTTATACACCCTCTTAATGCTTGCACAGAATATGTTTGGTTTTGCTGTTAGAACAGCGAACATTTTCAGCATGGATTTTCTCATGAGCTGAAAAAACAGTCATGTGAGATGTTTTTAATATATTATTGGCTTTGCTATTGAGAACTTTTGACCCCAGGCACCCATCATTTACTTACCATGCCCCACATAATTTCTGTTATTGTTAATTGAATATGCACATTCCGGTGTTCCTGATCCAACCCCTATTTGTTTTGCATATTTTTTGTACTCGGTGGCATTAATTTTTCTGGCAATATTATTAGTATTGTCATGCCAATAATTTTTTTGTTAAAGACATCCTCTTCTCTGACTGCAAAAGCAAGTCAAAACTTATAATGTGTCTGCCTTTGTCTGTTTCATAGAGGCGGGTAGATTAGTACAGAAAATAACCATGCCTAAAGAGGTGCACCAGTTTCCATTTTAAGCTCCTATATTTAAATATTTAAATTTTTCTCACCTTTACTTTCATTTTGGGCTAAGCCTTTTGGTCTTCACCTTTGCTCCAAAAGTCTTTCCTAAGTGAAAGCATGTTTTAAACATAACAGAAGTTTCATCAAGAACGAGTACTGTTGGTAGTTGAAATATTGCATGGAACAACTTTCCAAGTATGTTTCCTTGCACTATGATGGAGAAATCTAATTAGAACTGTGCCTTGATCAAGATGTTGACAGCTGTATTCAGATCATTTTGAGTGCACACACAGGGAATACTGTACTGAACATGCACAGATTAGACAGATGCTGAGTGGGAGATGAGCAGAAGTAGTAACAGGTAAGGAAGGCTGTACCTGTTTTGATTAACCTCTGCAGCACTCCTCTCCAGCAAGGAGAAATCCTACTGGGATGCCCTTCAAGCCATTATGCAGCTCCTGGTAATTACCAAAACGGCAATCCAAAATCAGGTGATGGATTGGATTCACACTCTCTGAAACGAAATTTTATTCAACCTTTGCACCTTAGTGGGCAGCAATGTGACTTTTCATGAGCTAAGGAGATGCAGAAAAGATTCAGTTCTTCATGGATCTTAGACATTCCAGTCCTGCTCTAGCATAGACAAGCAGCTGTAGACATGTAGCCCGCCAGTGTTATTTTACAAGCTAAAAGAGACTCTGAAGCCCAAAGGCAAAGTTTTTCTTCTGGGTCCTTCACCATTTTTGCTTTTACTCAGGGAAGATATATTTAAAAACTGAAATTATAGGTGCATAGGAACTTCATGATATGGGCTTAACAGTCGGTAACCAACAAATCTTACAATGGTGTTCATGCTATAAAAAAATAATGGTCAGATATAGTCATTAAAGATCAATTCATGTACAATATGATAGAACACTTTTATTCATATCAAGCCCTAGTCTTTCTACTTGTAATGCACACCTGGCTGCACACTAATGCAACATGGGTTCATGTGGGTGCATCCATCTATCTGTATGCCATACACTAGAGGAGTGAAATGTCTGATATATCTCTAAAAAGAGAACACATTGAAGTGCTGCAGAGATGTGAATGTGCCAGGCAGAGTCTAGTGAAAGTTTATGAAAAGTACCCTCTAGAGAGTACTCATATTTCTGATCACCGCTAATATTAAAATAGACAGCAGTGAAAGCAGACTGGCACTATAAAGCTATCTAAAATAGGTAGGTACCTTTGTTTCACTGTCACAGAAATAGCGCCTATGTCTACCGGTCTGTTAAAACTTTTGGGTGGCTGATTGGTCTTTCATACCCATGTTGCTCACAAGCAAATTGAGAACTTCAATATAAGACAGCAAAGACAAAGGAAAACAATCATGCAAGAATCCAACAGGAGGAATGGGTGTCCTGAAAGGACCACCTTTTCTGTAGGCATTGCCATTTTGCTGCTGTAGTCCACTTCAGACTTACAGAAGTGACTACACTGCCATTCTCTAACATTTGTTTGGTGTTTGTCATCTTAAAGCTGTAAGAATATTTCAAGAATATTACAGGGTTTTTTGGTGGAGAAACACTACATATCTCCAATGTTAAAAGTTAATATAACCTCAAAAATCAGATTAAATGTTGCAGTGAAGCTTTGTCATGTTCTTGTTTGGGTAGTTAAGTGTTATGGCCTTGATCCATGAAATGTCTTCCCACGCCAGAAAAACAGCCCACTGACATCATGTGACTGTCTTTGCACAGATCAGATTGCAAGGTTGGAGACTTTATGTGGTTTTAAAACAAGGCCAGAATGTGGTCTTACGTGGGACCTCTTACTCAGCCCAGTTGAAACCGATGGGACTGTGGGATGAAAAAAAATTCACAAATGAGAATGAAGAATTTCCAGATTGATCTTTCACATTCTACATAGTTTGTCTATACACATATTGAAAATGGGATGTAATTTTATATTTTATAGTTTGAATCATATAGAATCAGCATGATTTATGCAGGATCCCACATGCCTGTTAAGTAGCCAGAATGCTTTTCACAAGGAGAAAGCATATATAAAGACAAATCTAAATGTGTATGTACAAAATGATCAGACCAAATTTACTGAGAATAACTTAGTGGAGAGGAAGTCTAGCTTTGACATTTTACACCACTTTTCAGGACTCAAGAGGACAATTTTTTGTCCTCTTGTGTCAAGAATTAAGAGGGATTTTGAAATTCATTTAATTTCTTTTCCTTTTTTCAAGTAAACCCAAAATGGAAGTTCGCTGTGATGATGGGGAAGCATTAATCCAAGGTTTCTAAAAGGCCAAACTCAGCAATGTATCAAGACACAGGAGCATGTAAACAAGTTATGTTTGTGACTGTACAGTGCAGGGAATATGTGCAGGAGCCCCTCTTGCCCTGCAGGGAAGAGGAGTCCAGGAGAGTTGGTCGATCCCTAAGGCTCTCCTCTTCCAGGCTCAAGAACAATTCATCCAATGAGGAAGAGGGCAGGCCAAGGGCACAAGGAAACTCTGTGGATCAATAAACCCATGTCATTGCTAACTGTAAGCAAAAGGTTCCCAGGAGATGGAAGCAAGGTCAGGCCACTTGGAGTGAATATAGAGAGGTGGTAGGATAAGTAGAAATGAAAGTAATTTAAAAAGACCAAAGCCCATCTCGAATTAAATCTAGCCAAGGATGTCAAAGATGACACAAAGGGCTTTTGCAAATACCCAAATAACAAAAGGAAAACAAAGGATAATATGGACCCATTAGTAAATGGAGGGCAGACTCTGGTAACAGAGGACACAGAGAAGTCAGTTATTGAATGCCTTCTTTGCATCTGTCTTCACCAATAACATCAGCCTTCAGGGATCTCTAAGCCGGGAGACCAGGGTGTATGAATGTCAGGAGGAAGACCTTCCTTTAATGAAAGAGAATTTTGTCAGAGAGCACATAAATAAATTTCACATCCACAAGTCCACAGGCCATGGTGGGATGCATCCGTGAGTGCTGAGAGAGCTGGCAGGCATCATAAATAGGCCTCTCACGATCATCTTTGAGAGTTCATGAAGATCAGGAGACGTGCCTGAGGACTGGAAGTAAACAAATGTCACCCCAGTCTTCAAAAAGAGCAAGAAAGAGGACAAAGGGAGCTACCATCCAGTCAGCCTCACCTCGATCCCTGGAAAGAAGATTGAGTTCTGGAGGCTGTGTCTACTCACATCGAAGACATAAACATGATCAGGAGTAGTCAGCAAGGATTCACTAAAGGTAAATCATGCTTGACCAACCCAATGGCCTTCTACAGTGAAAAAACTACCCAGATGGATGAGGGGAGAGCAGCGGATATTGTCTGCCCTGAGTTTCCTAAGACTGTCTCTCATAACATCCTCATTAAAAAACTCAAGAAGTGTAGGGTGGATGAATGGACACTAGGATGGATTGAGAACTGGCTGAGTAACAGATTCCAGAAGGTTGTGATCAGTGGTACAGATTTTAGTTGGAGGCCTGTCACTAGGAGTGTGCCCCGGGGTTCTGTACTGGGTTCAGTGCTGTTTCACTTGTTCATCAATGACTTGGATGAAGGGGCAGATGCCTCGTCAGCAAGCCTGCTGATGATACAAAGCTGGGGGGAGTGGCTGATGCCCCAGAGAGTTGTGCAGCCCTTCAGAGGGACCTTTATAGACTGGAGAGATGGGCAGAGAAGAACCTTCTGAAATTCAAAAAGGGCAAATGCAGGATCCTGCATCTGAGGAAGGGTAACCTCAGGCACCAGCACAGGCTGGAGGCCAACCTGCTGGGAAGCAGCTCTGGGGAGAAGAACCCGGGGATCCTGCTGGACAACTAGCTATCTGTGAGCCAGTGTGCCCTTGTGGCCAAGAAGGCCAAAGGAGTGCTGGGACGTATTAGGAGGAGCATTGCCAGCAGGGAGATGATCCTGCCCCTCTGTTTAATCCTGGTGAGGCCCCATGTAGAATACTGTGAGAAGTTCTGGGCCCTTCAGTACAAGAGAGGTGTGGAGCTCCTGGAGCAGGTCCGGCAGAGAGCTACTAAATTGGTCAAGGATCTGGAGAACCTCTCTTAAGACTGAGGGAGCTGGGCCTTGAGAAGAGGTGACTGCAAGGGAACCTCATCAATGTGTACAGATATCTAAAGTAAGAGTATCGAGAGGATTGATCTGGGCTCTTCTCAGTGGTGCAAACCAGTAAAACAAGAGGTAATGACAGAAATTGATGCACACAAAGTTCCACCAAAACATGAGGAAGAACTTCTTTGCTATGCCGGTGACTACATGCTGGAACATATTGCCCAGAGAGGCTGTGGACTCTCCCTCACTGGAGATATTCAAGAACCATCTGGACACAATCCTGTGCCATTTGTTCCAGGATGACCCTGCTTGAGTAGGGAGGTCGGACCAGATGCCCCACTGTGGTCCCTTCCAATCTATTGTGATTCTGTGAGTAGGGAAAGTTGAATCAGAGAACTAGCTTTGGTTGCAGCAAAGATGTTATGTGGTGTTGTGTTCGTCTAGGTCAGTGTGTGAAATATAAGCCCTCCCAGCCTTTTTATCACCACAGCCATGATTAAAACTTTGCCCACCTGGTACTAAGTGCAAGGTGTGCCGATTATGCAGGCAGCTGCCAATCTTTCAGGTAGCTAGTTTCAGGTGGAGAGAGAATGGATCCCCGTTTTCAGTGTGTGGGCAAAAGATCATTAAACTGGAATAAAAACCAAGAATTTTCTCTGTGATTGTAGATTTCTCCTTCTCTCTGTATATACTGCAAAAGTGATAGCCCTAACGTCAATGTCTTTTTTCTTAGTGCTATAGAAAGTATGTTCTTGGGTATTTTAGGTTTGCTTTTGAGGATCTATTCATTGCCCATGTGTTTGAGGTGTACATGCATATATATTCAAATAAAAGACAATGTGCACTCATTGATGAAACATAAATTCCACTCTACATAAACATCTGCAAATTTCTAATTAAACTCTTGCATTGCAACCAGGGCTAGAGACAAGATCTTTTAAAGAGTAGTGACAAAGCAGTAGACAGAAATGCATAGCAGAGCTATATCCTAACAAATGAAAATGTCCTAAGAGCCCAAACATGAAGTACGTGCACCAGCAATTGCATTAGTAGAGTCCAAATTGTGCATGATGAAGAAGGTACTCATAGTTTTTGAAGAATAACACTTTAAATACTTTGCCAACATGTTGTGCACAAATATCTGTATGTATTTTTTGTACCTGATATTTGGCATTGGAGGGTCTGCACAAATTATCTTGGCAAGAAAGATTAAAAAAAAAAAGTGGAAACAAGCTCAAGAAATAATACTGTTCTCCAATTAATTCTTAAGGTTTTCACCAAGCAAATAGCAAAGGAAGAAGAAAACAATGTTTCTGCTTCAATGCTAGAATGTGAGTATATGTAAATTGTACATTATTATTACAGAGTCTTGTGATCCTTCTCTGTGTTTCTCTTTGCAGCCATGGGATGAGGGGGTGGTCACCACTAGGAAATGAATAGTCATCATGGCATCAGATAGAGCTGGAATCTGTCATACATGAAAACCAGTGTGAATAGCATGGTCTTATACCCATTATAAGAAAGGAACATTATGTTCTTATTTGGTAAATGATACACAGATAAGAATAAAGCAAGACCACTCAGTTCTTAGTATGTATTTAAATATAATTGGATGCTTCACATAGATTAAGTTATCATTTTAAAATTTTTTGCTGCCTTTTTGTCTATTCAGTTTTTTCAAAAGTTAAATTTTAAAAAATATAGTTGGACATTTGTGAGTTGCTTGTAACCCTTTCTAAATATTCAGTGAGTTACTAGTGGTAATTTATTGTCTTAGAAAGCCAGGGTACTTAGGAACTCAGTACTTTGTGATGTGTGGCCTTCGTTATAAGTTGTTCTGATGGAGGAGGCACAGTACTTTCCAGAATACACCACACACAGACAACTAGAACAACTTATTTTAGGTCAATACTTTAATACCTTTTTACAGACACCAAATTTGAGCTAAGACAATATTTGCTAGTATAGGAAGAGGTTGTAATGGTTTAATCTAGAAAAATATTTATATTTGATAAATAGTCTCTTTTTTTCCCCCTTCAAAGAGACAAATTACAGAGTCAGTTAATCAAAGCAGAAGTTGCAATCACTGACATACTTTTCTGTCAGCCTTGTTGATGTCAACAGATGTGTAGAGTGACTGCAAACCACCAGGTGAGCCTCAGGGCAGGTTAAAGATGAGAGGTTTACTCTAAATTCCTTGTATGGTGCTGGTTGTTGGAGTGATCAATTGGTCTTTGTGATTGCATCACACAATAGACTTTCAGGTCTGAGCTAATCTTTCTTGTAAGAAAACCATAGTTTTAGCAATAGTGCTTGAGTACTTCCCTTTCCATATGCCTTTTGGTAGCTTGTTGATTTGAGGCATTTATGACTTTAGATGCTTGAGACAAGGACATGATGTCCAAAGAAGAAATTTATAAATTTTACTTGGAAATCTTCCCCAACATGCATCAAATCAAATTTGCACTTGTCACTAACGGAGCGACAATTTTGCCTGGTTTTGCCATAATTGACCGTTGCAGTGTTGTATAATTTGATGTGTAGAAATAGTCAGGTTTTCACTCCATAATGCACGTGCATGTGGCAAAAGATAATTTGAACATACATTTATTAACATTTGACCACAAGCCAGAAACACAAGAGAACCTAGAAAGGATCCTAGTGAGTACAGTATCTCTCTTAGACAAATCTTAGTATACCAAGCTCAACCTAGTATCTCTCCTTAGAGTTCTTATTACACCTAACCTAGTTCTTTGGCAGTAAATTTTAAAGGCTATTCAGAAATACAGGATGAAGCTGCTATCTGCAGCCTAGGCCTTGTCCTCTCTCTCTCAGCTACTGTCATATACAAAATTATGTCACAGCCTTTTGAAACTTCTTTATGTCTTTTGGGAAATGCATGGGTACTACCATAAAATGTTATAAAACATATCTTTATTTGACAGGGACTTTGGTTTTATGCTGCTCACTGAAATATCTAGCTGTAAAAGATGTTTGGGATTCAATTCACCCAACTTTGATTGTCTAAAATGTAGTTCCTCTCATCTAGAAGTATTTCTTTGTCTCCATGGGTATTAAAGGTCAGAAAATAAAGAACAGTACAGCAGAGTTGGTGTCTTCATTTTAGGTTCGGTGCCCAACCAACTCCTCTTTGTTTAAAAGAGATTTCTCATGCTGGGTAGGACTATTGCAGTGTGTTGTAGGTGTCTTGCCTTCTATGCTTGTTTTTTTTAACTGTTGACCATTTTCGAAGTTTGCGGTTGTAAACAGCTTAGAATTAGAGAGCAGTTTGAGGAACATAAGGCAAGGGATGGCCTAACTTCTATGCTGTATTTTGCTTCATGCAGGAAAGGGGGCTTCAAGGGTCACCATGAAGCACAGATCCTTTTTGAGCTTCCATCCTTGTGCAAGAAAGTGATATTAAGTCTGGCATATAGGTTCACATCCTAACTATGTGATCAGTATGGAAAGTGGACTATTACTTTGTTGCCATATTCTCTCATTATCTTCAAAACCACTTTGGAAATCAAAGTGACCAAGCTTCATCTGTTGTTCAAGATTTGTTTATTCCAGACTATTTGTGTCTGCTTGCGTAGATCAAAAAAGCTGTTGCTACCACATAGGGGCCACACGTTAGACTCTATGCCTCCAATATCAAGATTGAAAAAATAATTTCACTTTTTCTAGACAGAAAAGAAATGTTAAATAAGTCATTCATTTAAAAGCTGTCTGCTACAAAGTACTCAGTTACAGATATCTTCCATAATTCTTTGCCAGTGAATGTCTTAGAAGCAGAACCAGATTTTCAAAAAAAGTCTAGAGGGATAAAAAATAAATAAAGTAACCTAATTTTAGAGCATCTCGGGAAATCCTTAGCCCTGAGATGATGCCTGTCTCTGTTCTGCAGCAATTCAGATCTATACATGTCTCCCTCAAGCTGACATCCAACCTCATCTCTCCAAAAGCGTTCAGTGTTCTCTTCTGCACTGATGGAGTTTTATAAGTGACTCAGGGATTAGGACTGATCCTCTGATGTTTTGGGTGAATGTCTGAACTAACACTTTATGCAAAGCCTGGCATTGGTATTTCCAAGCCATCCCACCCAGCTTTGTTTTTCTTTCGCTTTCCGTCCCAGCTCAAAAAAATATGCTCTCAGAGAAATTAAACAGGTCCAGGATTAAGATGGAAAAGACACATATAAAGATGATTATAAGCTTGGGTACCAGAACTCCTCATGGACCTGCTCACAAGTCTCACACCCACAGCAAAATTAATAAATTGCTCTGGTGGGAAAGTACTTGTTCCTACTGAGGCACAATTTGCTGAAATTTTAGTACTGGAGATGTTTAATCAATTGTGTACACTTATATATACATTAATGGAGGAGGATAGATGAAGAGCCAGGCTGTAAACCAGTGTCAGAGTTTGAGTGATCTATCTCACAGTAACATTGGCCACCTCTGTGAGTGGGATACAAGTAAAGAGATTCACTGTGGGTGCTCACCTAGGGTGAATCTCACTGCTTTGAAGGTGAAGGAGAGGAAGAAAAGGGTAAAGGTTCTTTATCCACAATCCCATAGCTTTGCTTTAGGTGACAGCTGTGGGAAACTGTCAAAAGTGTTCTAGCAAAATTTACAAAATCCTATATCCACAGCACAGACATATCCAACTGTACATATGAGAAGCTCTCTCTCATTTGTTTCAGTCTTTTGTTTTATGTTCACTTAGGAAAATGCAAGAAACGATGAACTTTAAGTAGCTAAAATATTAGAAAACTGTAAAACGTCAGTATGTTGTCCTGAAACTTTCCTCACTATGGTAAGTTGTACCTGTATGGGTTTTTTTTTTTTCTTTTTTCTCAGATTATTCAGTGTAGCACTTCTGTTGGCATTAACTAATACCATACAAGCCAAAAGACAACATGTGGGTAAACAGCAAAGCCTGTCTTTTCTCATACACTTGCAGAGATCTGCTTGAGATTTTGCTGCCTTTTTGTTGTGATGGCTTTTGGCTTTGTTGGTGTCAAGCAACGGATGCCACAAGTATTATTAACAAACCTCAGCCACACTGACACCTTTAAAGAAAAGGTGTTCATGGTTACACTACTGCTTATTTTATGAGAAGCTTGTTAATGCTTTTACTTTTTCATTTGTCAAGTTCAGGCTGCAGGATAAGTGTGCACATGTTTGTACAAAAAGTCAATGTCTGTCTACAATAGCTTGTATTTCACACACTAGAAAACAGCATAAATCTATGCTCAGTAATAACAACTACAATAAAAAGAAGTTAATTTTGGAAGTAATCCAAGAATTTCAAACTTAGTTTCTTCATTCACTTAATTCTACCCAACTCATCACAGCATAGCCCTACTAACTCTAAGGGGATTCTACCAGAGGTGGAATCAGCTTGCACACAGTTTTCCAAGTGCAGAAGCAACCAGAACTGCACTTGCCCCTGACAGAAGTAAGGCTGACATCAGCTCAGTGCACCAGCACTCATCAGAGTGAAGATCCAAGTACTTTTTAAAGCTTTATTTGTGGGAAAGGGATCGTTCTTCACAACAGCACTTCTTAGATTAGTTTCACTCCTTAGATGAGATGCTCAGACTTCCAAAATGCTGATTTGCTTTCTCTGACTTTGATTCCCCCCACCTTCAGATTTGCTCAGGAAATAAAAATAATGGACTGAAATCTGAAATTGAGTAATTGCTTGATAGGTCCTTGCTAACTCTTCAAAGTGCTGTGCAGCTGCTGATATATGTTTGTGCTGGCACTGTGGAGTGGAGTCCTGGGAATAAGGAATCTGATTTCAGAGAAACTAGACCCATCTTCAAACATGTGAGTAACTCTCCGCAGCTGATAGAGCCTTTACTGAAGGAAAACAATAATGAAGTAAGAAGCACACCAGCAACATCTAATATTACTCCTCTGCAATCCTTTTCAAAACTTTCTTCTCATTTATCTGATTATGCATTCTGTTTCTAAAATCTCCCTTTTGGTGATTTTACCTTTTATTTTAGTTTAGGTGCATGATTGTAGATATCAGTGTGAGGCCGTGTTACATGAAAGCACATTATATTCATTTTTAAAGCAGGGGAGGGGAGGAGGCAGGATGAGGAGAGAAACCTCGTGTAATTGAAAAAATCCTTGAAGGTCTGTTCAGAATGGGAAACACATTTGAGGTGTATTAGAAAAAAAAAATAGTATTGTTTAAAACGTTATTATCCTTTAATTATGAGGTAGCCCATAGTTTTTTTCACTGATGCTATGGTATTTGAATAATACAGTTAATGTAGTTTGACCTGGAAGGAGCTGGTTGAAATAAAACCTTTGGCCACCAAAATATGTGCTCAGAGATTCAAGAAAAGACTGAAAGTTGCAGAGTGCAAGTGGTTATGCTGAAAACTTATGTGCTTTAGAATTTACTTTTTCAAACAAAGAAGACGAAAATAAGCACTCCACCTTACATTCCACCTAATACCAGTTTCATGGTTTACTTTTAGAAGACCAGGTCCAGATCCTCACGTCTGTAGATCTAGTCACTACTGTGGTGAAAATTCCAGGACTGAACTAAATCGATATACATACACCAGTTAGGTCATCCTGATTTACGCCAGCTAAAGATCTGTCCATGAAAAGACGTCTCAATACATGTTATTGACACATGATAATATCTCTGCCTTTCATTTGTAAAAGAATTTTCCTTTTTCTCTGAACTTTCCAAGCACAATTTCCTGACACCAATAGGTTGGGAAGGTTCTGTGAAAGTTGTTCTTTGAGCAGGAAGAGATCATCACCAGGTTGTTTAGTTATTCTGAGTGTATGATGGATGAAATGTCAGAAGTAATTCCACAGACTCCTGATGTCTAATCCCAGAGAACAAATGACTGCATTTGAAATCCCTCTGCAGGTTTAATTTGTCCAAATGAATCCTTGTTGCAATATCTTTTGTTACTTTTGCAAACAGTAATAAAGTAGTGTGACAAATTATAAAACAAGAGTAAAGGGACTCTGGAATTATTAAATATCATTCACAACTGAATTTAGCTGATAAATTTATATTGGTAGAAAGAGCTTTCTTTAGTTCTGGACACTTAAAGCAGTGAACACTTCTGGACTGCAAAAACTTCAGTAGTACCAGAGGATTCAAGAACACTGAGGAATCCAGTGTTCAGTGCTCAAATCTTTGTGGTGGATATAACTACAGTGGGACTGTTTCTCTGAATTTGACAATGTGAGATAGTGGGTCTGGTAGCAAGGCAAGACCTTCCTATGTTTTCATAACAGTAAAACAGTATATTCAGCAGCAAACAGAAAACCAGTTGGTCTTCTCACCCCTAGGGTCACATTAAGGGGCTAGAAGGGCAGCCTTCCTCAGGAATGGGAAAATTTAGATGGCCCAAGAGACCAGCAAAAAAGAGATCAGAGAGGAAAACACTATATAAATTCAAATGAAATTCTGATTTGACATTTACTACAGACAGTAAATAACTATTGACTTAATATAATGTGAGAGTTAGTCTTCCCTTAACTTCTATGGCCTTCCAGACACTAAAACCAATTATAAAACCTTGACAGTTATTTTAAGATCTGCCTGTACTTATTAATTTCTAAATTACTAAGCCCAGGAAGAGGAGGAAGAAGAGCCCAACCCTGAAGTGCTCTATGATTTTCCAAGCATCATTGTGCACCTAATAACAGAGTGCAGGGGAAAGGTTTATCCTCAGCCTGCATAAAATGACACACACAGAATTTGATAGTTGTCCATCTCTCCCACTGCATTACTGGTATAAAGCTATTCTGCAAAGACCTTCGTTGTCAGCTCACTCCTGTTGCAAGTAATGGCAAATCACATCCTCACTGTTGTGCATTTCCTCTTACAGAAGTGGCTCCAACATTTCATTCCTAGCTAGGTGGTCAGATTATGCTTCTCCCTCTATTTACCAGGGCTGAATTTTAATTGTAGTGTAAAAATGCTAATATAAGAAGTGTAAGTATCACCTAACTTTGTAAAATAACTGTTCCATCTAAGCAATAAAACAGCTGCTCCTCTGGAACAGAAATAATGCGGAGGAGTATGTTATATTTTAGCTGTCTTCTTTTATTGTCTTTTTTTTTCAGTAAGGAAGATAAGTACAGACCCTGGATAAAAAGAGAAGTGCTTCACAAGGTCCTTGACTTCACTTGGTATTAAGAGGTAAGCTATTCTATAAAAGGGTTTGAGATAATATTCTACCTATTGTAGCTTATGGATATTTTCATTATGCATATACATGTGTAATCCTTTTCGGATCCTACTAATCTCTCAGCCTAAGTTATACCTAGTAGTAATTAGTTCAACAGGTTAATTGCAGCTTTTGTTTGAAAAAGAAAAGAGAGAGAAAAGGAGAATAAAAGCTTCCTTTGATTACATTTTTTTCCTCCTTTCTACTTCATTATTTTCTTGATTGGATAAACAAGAACCTTCCCAGTACAATTCATTATCTCAAACAGTGCTATTTTATATTCCTTCTTACTCATTTCTATTGATTGAATAGTCCCAATCTCTTCCATTTCCATTCAACAAAAACATACGTGTTCCATAAGTTTTTTGCAAGGCACAGTCCATGTCATGTGGGTCAGCAGAAAACGGTGAAAGCATGTCACTGTGTCATCCCAGGACTGCGTATGCTTACACAAGGGAGTCTATTTTTTAAATAAACAGAAACGATCCTGGGAGCAGAGAGTGCAACTGAAAGGATTCCCTGACCCCTGAAGCCATGAGCTCCCTTTCATCTTCACTCACTGGCTCGTCGGTGAATACTGAATCCTCCTGTTGACTAGAGCCTTTTCTCTAAAGGGCAGGAAACATGGGTCTGAGCAGCCCAAGGCAGAAGGGGAAATGGGACACACGTGTCCTTCTTCCTCTGTGACAGCTCTGACAATAGGGCTATCACACTATAAGAAGAAGGCAGGTACTATCACTTTCTATGTCCTCCTCCCAAAGTATTTTAACAGAAAACAGTATTTCTCTTCTCAGTTTGATGAGAAACAAACAAAAAAAAAACAACAAAAAACAACAAACCCTATAGGACCTACACTCATGAGGTTGTTTGTCTACTGAGTGAATAGATGCTTCTGTCTGCTGTTTTGAGTATGTTTTGAGGTGCAGGGTAGGAAATGTAAACTGCTCATTTGGCATTGTGGATTGCATGCTGGAGTCACCTGCCTGATACCAGCTTTGGGGGCACTTCAGTCCAGGATCGCCTTGGTGTCTTCAGAAGTCAGCAACCCAGAGCATGCCTCTCTTACACAGTCATGGGCTGGTCTGTCCTCTTCACCAGCAGAAAAAGAAGTCTAGACTGCCAAACATTTTGAAGGTTAAAATAGTGTAAAATCCAACCATTCTGCAGTTTTCAAAGCAGTAGGGCCAACTGAAGCTTCAAAATCAGAGACCCTAGTGAGGAAATACAGACCTGATATCCATTTTTACATTATTGTTATGATGCAATTTGGGAGCCGCCAATACGGTTTTTAACCTGAGCATCTTCAGCTCATACTAGAACCTCTGTTGTTAGCTTTGCCTAATACTATTGCACTTTAGCATGATATTAGACATAATTGTTCATTTATTTGGCATGCAGAGTTCAGTTGTAACTATTTGTAGTACTTCAAGATTTATTGCTTAAACTTATGGCAAAGTTTCTTTGGATCAATGGATGGAGAGATATACAGAACATGTCGTTCTTTGCTTCTGAGGTCATTAGTCATGAGAGCAATTTCAGAGAGAGAACATGTGTAAGTGACAGGAACTTCCCAAACCATATCAAAACACTGCCACAATCAAGCATGATTTGGATGACCCAAAGTAGCTCCCAAAACAGCTTCCTCACAAGAATAGCTCTACAAATACCAAGAGAATTGGATTTAGTTGAGTAGTTATTCAGCTTTGTTGAGTTTTGCTGAACTCCAATTCTCTTTTCTGATTTTAACTGTGCTTTTAGGTGGACTTACTGAGTGTTTAGAAGAGTTAGTTGGTCTGTGTCCTCGCCTGATGGGGAAGACCAAGACCATACTATGGTTTGATTCCATTTGGAGGAACTGTGTTGTGACAACTGAAGAGCAGGTTTACCTTTGTATGTGCTATTGATAACACAGGCGGGCAAGGCTGGAGGCTGCAGGCTGCTCCTCTTTTTCAGTCCTATGGCATGTTGGTCTTGAGATCTGTGTAAACAATCTGTGAATCATGATCTCTCTTGCTCTGCTTGAAAAGCAAAATAGAGTTTTTTGTTCAGTGAAGGAGAATTTTAACAAATTCAGGGTTTACACACTAAACATCTCAGTTGCATCTTTTTTTTTCTTTAATGACCTTTTTCAACAAGGTGGAACCCCTTTCACAGTAATCAATATCAATAAGGCATATTATGAGAAAATATGTCAGGTAATAAGGGTTAGACAGCTTGTTCTCTGCTTGCGTGGGTTGTAAACTCCCACAGCTCCTAAATCTTCAAAGTCCCTTGCAAATGCTAAATAACTATCACTCTTCTCCCCGGCTCACAAAGGCACATCCCTTAAGGCTTTAACTACAATCAGGCAAAGTTTTAAATGCCTCATGTAAGGCCTGGAAGCCTAGCTATGCTGAGGCTCTCACACCATGATCTGGATAAGTTCCTCTAGGTCTGATAGCAGCAAGTGATTCTCAAGCATCCCCCTTATGGGAAGGAAAGCACTCTACTCTCTCAAGAGCACAACCGGCATGTGTGACAGAGACAGAAACGTAACTTGTAGAGCACTTGTATCCCATCCTTTCACTCAGGTCATAATGCTTTTATGAAATGTTAAAACTGTCACTAAAGTTTCAACTTAGCACGCTTCGTTACTTCCTAATGTTGCCATGTCTGTGGATTACACCGTAAGTACTGCAATTATTATTTGCAAAGTTTACAAGCACATTATCTTTATTTTTGTCATAATTACCCTCAAATCTCAATAAGCCTGCATAACATGGTCTACAACAGAATCATTTCTAATGGAACATGTGTACCAGGGCGGAAAATGCTCCTATAGTAGCAGTGAGCTGTGGGGTTTTTGTGAAGAAGACCATAATTACAAATTAATTCTGTGAGTATCCCGATACAACATACAGATCCAGCAGAACAAATAAATCTCATGTAGCTGACAAACGCTGCATTAAAGGTCGTGACTCTGGCAGCTATCAGTGCCACTTTCTGCTGATGACCACAAAGGACTAAGCCAGGCAGGGAACCTGTGGATGCCTTGAAGGAGGGATAGCCACCTGCCCCTAGTTTCACATGGAGCAGCTGGGCTGCTCCAGTCATCCTTGGGAAGTGTTATATATCTCCAAGGGATTGTTAATGAGGCATTTCAGGTTCTGTAAGACCCACAAAGTCAAAATATGCTGTCCAGTTATCTCACTAAAGGCATAGCCTACCTTGACCCAAAAACTGGAGTCAAATCCTTTCATGTTCTGACCCTGATATATTTAATTTCTTTGCACTAAAAAATGAACTAGAAAGAGATGCAAATTTTTATGGCACTAAGCATTTCTTTCATTTTCTTTCCATGTCTTACTACTCAATACAAGCACGACATATGCTGTTAGGTGGGCCCATTAATTGCAGTATCTCACTAGACCTTTAAAATGAAAGCTACTGCCTCTGGTGGTTTAGGTGGAACAGAGATATATAACCTCCTAAAATATCTGTAGTAGCCTCAAGTTAACAGCCAGTATTTTTTAAATCCTTTTAGTTATATTAATACTCCTTTTTTTTTCTGGAATGGAGTTTGCCAGTATAATTTGCAATTATTACTTTGCATAATAAATTCATGATTTTGAGCTTCTGACTCTGAAAAGCAAATCACTCTGAATATATTATCCACGGGAAATGAATTTGTTTGTGTGTTTCACTCAGATATATATACAAAATATTCTTCCTCCTGGGGTAGAAGGGAAAGGTGGGATAGATTTTTATAAAAGGAGGATTGAGACAATTTTTATAATAAAATCCTGCCTAAGCAAAACTCTTGTAGTAACAAATCTTCTGGCAGAAAGCCTGTCAGTGGACTGTGTCCAAGACCTTAGTCTGAACAGCAGCCAGGGACTCTGCAGAACAAGTCCAATGTGGCATATCACCTTTCCCCTCCAACTCCTCACCCCACTCAGCCATCTCAGGACCTTGTGCCAGAGTGCTTCCCCAGCCTCTTACAAATACCTGGTTTACTCCTGTGGAATGCTTTGAAGAATGCATCCAGGTTGCCTAACCCCATCTTGTCACCTTTCCTGCGCACAAGTGAAAAGCAAGGAGAGTTAGCAGCAGTAGCATTCTGCTACATTGTCAGTCCACACTTAATTCACTGCCTACCATAAACACTGTCTTGAGTTTTCATGTGTTAAATCATGGCTAAGCCATCACTGCTGAGAGTCTTGCACTCATCAGCTACGTGTGATGTAATGATGGATGTGGATTTTTGCTGTTTACCTCAGTCTCATGAGTTAATTTCAGTAGCTATGCTTTCCTTTATTCTTCTCAATGTTCAAAACTGTGCCATCAACTTCGTGCAATTCTTTTCCATATTAGCTTGGTTCCCAGGCTGACAATTTTTACCTGCTATAATTTTCATTTAGGCTAACAACTTACTTGTTGGGCTGCTCATTTGAGTGAATAGCCATGAGGGTTTGCCAAGAATGTTAGCCAGGAGGCAATTTCTTTATAGTGTTTTGCTGCTACTGTTGTTTCAGAAAAAGAATATTAACGTAATTAGAAACACTGAGCCAGCATGCATGCTTTTGAGGTCAGATACGATTTCTTTCATGCTAACAGGAAACCACATGAGGACTTTTATGGCATATCGATGTATTCTGAGAGTTGAATCCTGCACTGATTTGCAGGTCATGTTATTTCATTTACTTAACTGCTGTTGTGCAGAGTGAAAATTGGTGAAGAATTTGACCTTTTTATCTCCGTAAGCGTTTCTCAAGCAGCCTTAGAAATCCTTCCTATTTCTTTTATAATTCCATCACTTATTAAATGTTCACATTTGGAGGCATAATCTGACTTGTTAAAATTATTCATGTGTCTTTTACTCCCATTGATACTTTCGGCATGGCAAATGGGCAGATCAGAGTACAACAATAAAATATCGAGCTGCACACAATGTTCGTTTGCCTCTGTGCAGACCAATGACTACATGTGAATAAAGTATTCAGTAGTGCATGAGGAAATGTTTTTATTAGGCTTTTTTTTTTTTTCAAGACACAAAGGACTACAGTAACTTTTTCTTTTTTTTTTCTTAGGAAATAATACCGCCGCTTCCATATGCGATATTAAAACGCTGCTACTCCCATATCTTTCACTTGTGTAGTCAATGCTGAGATCTCAGCCAAGGGCACAGCCTAGGCATTTGCATGTCAAGATGAAAATAATCCATTTTGATCCTCTATAGAAAATGAGGAATAGAGGAAGAATAAAAATAGAGGAAGGAGCTCAGAAAACATTACCCATCTCTTTCTGCCATGGGAGTCTTGAGGGAATAGCATTCCAGAGAGGGGTGTGATGCTGCAGTGCTGCACTGCCTGAAATGCTGGGAACCACACAAAGAGGAATTCAAACACAACAGAAGTTATCCTGATGAAAACTGCATCTATGCTGATCAGAATAGAAAAAAAAAAGACAATAAAAGGACTGCAGAAATAAAGGCTGACTTCATTCCATCTAGTGGTAGCACTTAGATGAGGTGTCTAAACTAGGAATGTTTTGACCATAGTTGCTCAGCGGAGAGAGAGAGGACTGAGATATTTCATAACAGTAAGTGCTCCAAATTAAAACTAAGATGGATTAAGCAGATACTAAAAATATCAATTTTTATGTAGATTTGCATCTAGGTATGCACTGTTATGTCTGGCCACCAGATCTGTGTTTTTAGAATGCGTTATGTAGCTGGCATTGACCTGGCTGGGCACTGTGGTGCCCAAATGAAGCAGTGTGTGCCTGTCTGCTATAATACCTCTTTTTGTTCTGGAGACAGACGTGATCATCAATTCAGAAAGCCTTTATACAGTGGAGAGGACCATGGCCCTCACTGCGGTTCTGCAGAGGCACAAGCAGCCAGGGCTTCTCCCAGGAGCTGCTTTGGGTGGTGGGCTGTGGAGTGCAGCACATGCCTTTTCTCCATTCTCATGCTCACCTGTGGATATGCATTTTCCTCTTTGGAATTGGAGGAGTAAATTTATACCATCATCTAAATGCAGTAGATGCCTTACTGCAGCCTTTGGCTGAGCCAGGGTGAAAGGACAATCCCATTTTGAACCCACACCACTCCTCTGAGCCAATTTACCCAGGGCTTCCCTCAAGACTCAACACCCACTCTAGATTCTGCAGCCATTAACTGATGTTGGCTTAAAGCTCCTTGTAAGTGATAGGCACAGGTTGTGAAGTCCAAACACATATAAAGACCGACTTTCAGGAACCCAGAGAGTAAAGCTGTAAAGAGAAAAATACTGATCAAATAAGTCCAACCCTCGTTTTGTGCTGTCCTATGTCTCCTCAGACCATCGGTCTTTAGAGATGAGGCCATGCTATGCTTGCACATCTGCAAACATCAAAAATCACAATTTTAAACTTATTCTTTTGAGTATCTATAAAGTACTACGTAAAATGCTCCCACACAGCTCATTCCCACACAAACTTTCAGCTTGCAGTACAGTGTGCTTCTTCCACTTTCTCAGATCCTGAGGAAATGAAAAGCTTCACTGGACTGAAAAGAAAGAAAAATTAAGAAAAGGGCTGGAATTTGGAAAAGCAAGTAATAGGATATAAAATTGTGGAAAATAATGTGCAAGAAATCCATAGACTTAGGAAGAAATCTGTTACAGGCTAAGTTTTAATGGGGTAGCAACACTGATGAACAGATATCGGGATTTATGTTTTTCATTATTCTTTGGTTGTAATCCTTCTCATTTTAAATGTGCCCTTTATTTATTGCTAGAACCTTCAAAGCCAGCATACCCAGTCTCTAGGACTGAAGTATGGGAGCCAGGAAAATAGTATATTCTCTGTCTCTCTTTTTGTCCCTGTTAATCCTCCTCAGGATTTCCTCCTACCAGACTCTCATTTTGTGTCTTACTCTTCTCCAGACCAGAACTGTTCCCACAGTCTTCTTCCTTAGCTCACCTGAGAGTTATCCAGGGTCCTTGTTAAGACTGAGATCTTCTCTGCAGCAAATTCCTTTTTAACTCTCCTGTATACTGGGTAGGAGGCAAGAATTCAAAATCTGCAAAAATAATATGTGCTAAACTTTGCGTAAGGAATAAAATTAATGCATATGCCATGGCACTACCCTGTACTACTTCCCATCTGGGAGGAAAGAAATAGGCATTTCAGCTTAATAATATGCATGGTTTTCCCATTAGATTCCAGAATCTCTTAATGTAGATACACATCATTTTTTGGATATCAACAAACCACTTGAAGTATTATTTATACTCAAGGCTAGAATGATTGCCATGAGAATAATTGTGTAAAAGCTGGAATAGGAAAACAAAATTAACATTGCTGAATGGTATTCAGGCCTCAGTGATTTGGCAAACTTAGAAAAGTTCACATGTCAGTTAAATGACAGATATGAGCCGTTGCAAAAAATATAGTGGTATTTCTCGAAAATATCTGATAGAGTAAAGGTTAATGTTATTAACATTCTGCTTGGTATGTAGTTGGTGTGAATGCAATATGTTCTTTTTGATTTCTGTTTTCAAATATCAATGATAACTTGATTTTTATTAGTAGTGTTTAAGGATGTATTGATTTTTTGTTTGTTTGTTTATAAAAATAATTGAAGCTGTTAAGGTTGAAAGAAAGACGTGCATTTTAAATCCCAACCTGCATAACTAAGCCTGCAATACTAATGCCTCCATCAGTCATTACAGTATTTTATTATTCTTGGTTAAATTCAGATTCATTTTATGCTTTTCTCTTTGGGGTTCAAGAGCTGCTTTTTTGCAGGGAGCCTTTCCCCAGCTTCATTGGGATGTATGAAGTTTTAGATTTCTCTTTATGCCCTGAATCAGTAAAAAACTTCTGAAACCAGCAAACATTCCAAAGGAAGAGGCAGCACGTACCGAGTGTAAGGAATCCATGTGCGAGCAATATATAGGTGATAGCCAATCTGATGTTTGTCATGTGAGTTAGCCTGTCCTTAACACAGGCTGCCTGTGTAAATCTGTTAAACAAAGGCACACTGTCTCCATCATCCGTTACTGGTAGCTTAAGTTCTGCACCCTGCTTTTCATTTGCTTTCCTGTTGTTCTTCTCCCCAGCCTCTTTCACAAGTAATGGTTTCCTCTCACATTCCCAGAAGGAAAATGCAAAGGATGCTGTAATTTTCATAAGTACGGATGGTTCCAGAAGTTCCTCCATCATGTGAGTGTCTCTGGTTACTCATTTACTCTCTGGTTAATGTTTAAGGAACACAAGTAAAAAAATCTTTCCTGTTTTCCAGATAGGTTAGAGCTATGCTTCTGCTACAAGTGGTGAGGTGGGAACATCCCATGTAAAGCCCTGTGAATTGTGAGGATCTGGGAGATGGCCACCAAGAAGAAAATGGTAACCAGAAAAGTGGCATTTAACTCCCAGCCAGTATTTCAGAGCAATAAGTAAAATAACCTAGCAAAACTTAATGCTGTGCTGGCAAATAGTAGTTACAGACAAATATCAGATGAGGAGAACGGTGGCCCACACTTGACATATTAAACAAAAGGTTACAAAACCATTGCTGCTCCATGCACCACTTCGGAGTGTGATCCCAACCAGTGTGACCCAGGCACGCTGGAGGTTGATCTGCTGTGCTTATGCACATCAGTGGATACAGAGCTGTCAGGTGTGGCAGCTTTTGAGCAGACTTCTGTGTCCATTCTTGTTGCATACCTTTGCCTGACAATGAGCAACATGTATCCTGTTGATAGTTGCAGGCAGTTTTTACCTTTCATGTTTACCCACATGACATCAGATGCCATTGCAAACCATTTCTGTGAAAGATAAGACACGTGGCCTAAAAGTAAGTGAATTTTCTATTCAAACCATTCACTCAGTTTTTGACCCTCTACCTCCTCCATTCTGACCATTCTCTTAATCCACTTGATTTTAAAACTATGCAGGCTTTGATTTCAGTCATTTCTCACCCTTTTAGTCTCATTTCTTATCCCCTAACTCAATTAACACAGCTTAGTTAAAATTGTTACAAACATATTTTTTGTGTTATCCTCTTAATTATAATTTTAAAGTGAATGGAATATTTAATAATCTGTTCTCATGATGTAATCAGAAATTTTAAAAATCCTATGAAAGCCATTTAATAATATTCTAAACTACTCAGCATTTAATTAAGGTTATTAGAAGACTAGAAATTAGACAGAAAGATGAATAAAGAACAAATCTGAAGTCTGTAACCATTGTTTCTAAAATGAGTGACCACATTAAGGCCTTCCAAAACTAAAGTGGTAATACATCTTTTCTCCCAAAAAATCCTGCTTTAGAGATGTGCTTTTGTGTTTCAGAAGGGAGACAGAGGGGATTGAAGTCTTTGAAATTGTTCTATAAATAATGTCAACCCACCTAATATCAGCCTGTCTCTTTACTGGAACTAAAATAAGCACACAAACACTAGGCTAACCTCCCTAACCAGCAGAAAAATGCTCTCCTCCCTGCAAAACTGTGACCTGTGGTGGTGTTGTTGCACAGAATCCCATGTGGGAAGATGCATTGTTTCAGCACACATACCAGAGGGTGTGGTGTATCCTGTCCCTCGAACCCAGCAATATATCATGTACCCCAGCCCGTATCAGCACACATGGGAGCTGGCTCTGCTGACTGGGACGTAAGCATCCCGAGACCATCACACCCCAGAAAGCCAAACCAGCACTATTGGCTACATCTGCCATGCAGATGCAAGGCACAAATGCTCTTCATAGAGGTTTTCTGCTTGGACATTCATTTGCACAGATTTTGAACAGTCTTTTTTTTTTTTAATTTTGTTTTCCCTGTAGTCGTCTGAAGGTGAAATGCACCTCTCACTAAACCTATTCCAGGGGGATTTGTGATCTGATTGTGCATTTGTTCTACAAATGAGTCCTACCCTAGCCTGCCAGTCATTCCCCTTGCATAATTTCCACAAAAGCCTGAGGGACTTTTTCATGCAAGAGGACTTGAGGGTCAAGCACACTTTAGAAGAGATTCTTCTTCTTTTTTTCCCTTTTTTGTGTTTCAAAGTAAACTTAAACAGCTTTAAAACTGTTCAGTATTCCCAAGCTGAGATCAGAGCCAGGCACAAAAGGGCAAATTGTGGCCCAGGTTTTCAGTGTCCGGGGCTTGTTTTCAACAAGTAAAGGCACCACTCACTGCTCTTAGATCCAACACCAAATTTCCACTGAGATCCGTATGCCTGGACTGAGGGTGTGAGGCTCCTAAAATAATTTCAGCAAAGTCAAATATTCAAAAGCTGTATCATCACAGCAGATTGCACTCTGAGAATAGCAGGAAGGAATTACATTGCACACTGTTAAAATGTTAGCAACCACATTTCATTTTTGAAAAGCCAATTTATTTGTCCTGGAATAAAAAGTTGATTATATCTCTTATTACTGTTACAAGAACTTGATATATCACAAAGTGGAAGAGTTACAGCATGTACCAACTCTCAACCAGGAAAAATGAACCTGATTCATAATTCACTTTGAGAATGTCTAGTTAGTCAATCAAGTGATTTGTAATCATAAAGGCTGCCAGGAATTGAATGAATAATGGACTGTACTAAAATCCTCAGATTTTCTAGTATTTTTATCTCATTATGTGACTTCTATTGCTATTTCTGATAGTTATCTCTCTTTCAACAGAATAAATTAAACTATTCATATATATTGAAAAGAATATTTGACTATTTAATGCATATAATGAATACACAAATTGAGTGACCACTCAATGTAACAACTGAATGTGACTGTTTTCTCCACAGAAGCTAAATCTTTAGGAAGTGAAGCTTGAATGGAAAAAAAGCCTTTCCCTTCCCCATCCCCCTGCAATTTTTCCTCTTGAAAGGATTTTTGGAGTAATCAATCCTCGCATATATCCTATTGTTACAGTACAATTTCTCAAGTTGTTTTATAACTATGGAAATTACAAAATTCACATAGCATGGCATTTGTTAAAGAGCAACTGCTTTACTCTCTTTTTGTAGCTGAGAAGCATCTTTACATTGTATGATTATTTAATAAGGTATGACATCCAAATCTGTATTTTTATGGTAGTCTGGCAAAATCAGATAGATAGTTGTAAACAGAGAAGGAAATAAGACATAACCACCTTAAATATGAAACTGTGCTGAAGTTGTAGTTTAATATGTGTTAATCATATTCAGAAATGCAGATTTTCATTGTTTGGTTCCTTTTGCAGGTTTTTGCAGCAAAACCAAACTTCTGAGCCATGCAGCTAGCGTTATGCAGGAAGTCCCTTAATTGCAGTTTCTCTTATATTGAAATTTTAACTCATTGTTTGCTATACTATTCATTGCTATCTCATGCATTTCTGAATATATGTTTTCAATATCCTGAAAACTGAGCCAGGCAATCTTTAAGTGATTGGTGCACCCATGCTGTGAGATGCTTTATTCTTGGCATCTCCTCCTACCTACAAAGCACATCTATTGACAGACAATTGCCTCTTGTCATTTGTATTTGTACTGGTGTAATTTTTTTTCATGGTGAGGGTCTGTATCACAAAGAGCAAACTGTTAAGTGATAAAATTGAATTTATTATATATATTTGCGTTATTTTAGCAGCAAGAATTTTAAGGATTTTACTCTACTGATCATCCATATGAGAAGCTTACACTCTCCCTGTAAACACAAAGATTATTTCTTACTTAAAAAACAAACCAAAACAAACCAAAGCCACAAACAAACAAAACAAAACAATAAACAAAAAAACCATAAACATAAACATAAACATAAACATAAACAAAACAAAAAAAAAAACAGAATGTGGAGATGGCTTCACCTAGCAGTGAAATGCAACCAGTCCAAGTCTAAAAAGTGGTAATTGGAAAACAGTTATTTCTGGAAGCTTTGGATCAAGCTTATAAATAAACTTGAATTTAGAAAAACAGGATGTAATTTGCCAAACTGGAATATAGCCATGGTGTTGTTCTTACTGTTGTAGGCATTCCCATGCTATTTTATAGTGATTGCAAGGGATCACTGCATGCATTTTAAATCTTCTCTAAAGCTGTTGTCATTTCTAAGGGGCAACATCAAATCAAATGTAAACTACAACTGAAGTGTAACCATGAGCAAAACTCATGTTTTGGGGCATTTTTTTAATTTCCAGTGAAAACATAACATTCTGAACTGAAGACTGTGGAAATGCTCACCAACCAGATGAGTGCCATTGTGACAGCGGATGAAGAAAGAATTTCGAAAACCAAAATGGCAACATTGACAAGATAATTTTGCCTCAGTTAGAAAAGCTGAGAAAAATGACGAAAAGCATCATAAAATCTGCAGTACTTTTGTCTTTACTATTCAAATGTTATGGGAGAACCTGAAAACATTACTCAAAATATAAAGCACAGTTTTGATAGAGAAATATTATAGTTAATGCCCTTTCTGACTGCTAACATAATTTCAAAAATTATTTAAAATCCACAGAAGATTGAGTGCACAAGGTAAAAATGTATTGTTAGTGCAGCATGCAGTGTGGACTAAACCTGTGCATTTTTTCCTGCCAATGTCACTGTAAACCTTTCTAGCTGAAGGAGTCCCGTGGCAGTTAGTCAAGAAAGTTCATGCTGAGTTCTTCAAAAAGAGCATCTGACAGGGATCATTTTCTATTCACAAGGTCATGAATGTGTGTAATTGTTGTCATGTTAAAAATCAGTGGATTTTGGAAAGAGGCAACCATACTTCCCTTCCACAGCCGTGATCTCTACCAATACACAAATATGATTTACTAGTGATGGTCTTCTTGATATATTGGAATACAGTAAAGCTGAAAAGCTGATTAGTCCCAGAACTGCATTTCCTTAACTTCCTTTAACGTGAAATTTAAATTCCTTTAAATTGAAAGAAGTTCTGGTGCAGCTAATTTTAATAGCTACATAAAGCACTGGGACTATCTAGCATCCCACCATTTTCAATACATTGCCTGTGATCTTAGTAATGAGACACTGGTATGGTAAGCCACATACTTTTTACTCACTTGGAAAAAATGAACTATCAATACAGCAATGGCTGTAAAATAGGAAGCAAGAAACTCCTACTCATTCATTTGCAGTTCTAATACCCACTTTTTGTGGAAAAGCAGAAACTTGTTATTCATTGAATGCTGAGTTCTAACTTCACAGATTAAATTATGGTATTCTTTCCATGGTTCTGTGAACTACAAAACTTTGATCTGCAATATAGCAACACCTAATGCAGGGAGGTGAATTTTACTGCTGCTGGTTTAAAGCCTCATAATAGCAGAGGTTAATGGGTAGGCAAGAGATCTTCCTTTCCAAATACTGTTCAGAAGTGCATGAGTGTTAACCATTTGAATGCCATCGCATACATTAAGCAACTTCAAATTTCTAGATGAATTAAAAACAAAAAAATTTTGTGGGGGAAAAAATCAAGTTACTTGCTGGGAGAACACATTTCCAGAGAAATAATGGTGTCCAGTTTTTGGGTACCTTGCTATACCATGGTATTTTTTTCTAGCCATTCACCTGGCTATTTGAGATAAATGACTTAGAGGTGAGCTGAGAGCAGCAGGACTGATGCCCTCTAACACCTAACTTCCAGCTTTCATGTATCCAGCAGTTCCCTGCCTACCTACACACTCAGCTACAAATACATGGCTTCCAATAATGCAGGGGGAAAAAAGTTGCTCCCTGCTGCTGAACACAGGGGGGAAACTGTATCAGAGCTCTGACTAAATGTTTACCTCTTCGGTCAGGATCTTTTCTTTTATATTTTCCAGAGGCTGGGCCCAGAGTCCAGTAGCTGTCTTCTACAAAATATATGAACCTGTCTTAGCAAGGCACATATCCACATTGTGTCCATCAGAGGAGGTTGCTTTGTTTCTCTTCCCTGAAGGTTTGTTTTTGCTTATACCTGATGATTCAGGCTGACCAAAGCCAATATTGGCATCTTGCAGAACTACAGGATTTCAGCACTGCTAAGAGCAAGTCCAAAACCCTTACAGCTTTGTCAGCCAGCACACTTAATTGGAGTCAAAAACTACCCTGAGTGAAAGATACAATTCTAAAACAGCTACTCTTACCTTTGTCTTGTTTCCCTTATAAATATGAATTTTAAGTGACAGATGAGACTTCAGGATTGCTGTAACAAAGTGTTTTGATAGGCTCTTAAAATGCCTGTTTTCAGAAATGCACTGAAATTGCTGTTACTTCTGTAGAATTCAATGTTATAGAAAGAGTTAGACTAACACAAAAATAGGATGTGACCAGAGTCAAATCCAGTGTTTGTATCTAGCCCAGCAAACCCTAGGAAACAATCAGCTTGTGTTAGCACGAAGATTAAATATTTTAATGGAAAGAAAGTTTGACAAACATATTATTCGTCACTACTTCTTCTTTTTTTTTAGTTTACGGAGTAAGGGAAAAAGTCTTGGAGACCAGTCTCTTCTAAATTAGCTAAGTGGGAATAGATATGCTAAAGTACAGCCAGTCAGAATCCCACAAGGACACAAAACCCCATGTGGGCAGAGTCCAAGCAATACTCTACTTACGTGCAAATCCAGCATTGGCATAGGTCTGTTTTGTCCAAAGATGAGCCAGTCCCAGGGTCACAGCTGAAAACTGTGTGTGGTCTGTATGCAGCAGAACTGCAGGGTGAAGCAGGCAGATTTCAGCTCATCTGCACTGTGGATGCCAGAAATGGGAACTGAGGTTTTTTAAAAATGCATCTTAGCAGAGTACAAATGGCTTTTTCCCACTCTAGTCTGTTTTCTTCCCTGGTGGGGAGTGCTTCTTCACACAAACTTCTCCCGATCAATAGAGTGACAGCCCTAATGCATAGTTAGTGTGTGTGAGGGTCATACAGCTGTCCCTTCAGTAGGCATTAATCCTACATTCAGAACTATGCGAGAGGTTAATGTTTGCTAATCTAACAGACTCTGTTTCTTTCCAGTCCTGAAGGGATGAAAGGATGTGAGCTCCACTTAAGCGTTTTAAATTTGCTCTGTGATGGATTCTGCCTTTTTTATTGCAAACTGGAGGGATAGGGGTGGAACTCTGTTTCTGCTCCTAACTCAGACTTTCCAGGCCAAGAATATTTTTATCATTATTAATCAAGAGCATAACTTTCCTTATTGCCTAGCAAAGGAGCAGAAGGATTCCCCTGTGTAAGCTGAAAAGGATTGGCACGGCAGAAGGGGCAGAGGGGATGAGAGCGTTTGCTTCCAAGCAAGACAAACTCTGCCCTCAGAGCCAAGCCTCCCTGGGGCTTGGCTATCCAAGCAGGAAAAATGTGAAGTGTTGCATTTTGTTCCTTTATTTTCAAATTTACTTGACAGTGAAAAACTATCAGGAGTGGGAATGCCAGGCAGAGAGGGTCTGTGTTAAGCCAGAAAAGCAGGAGTCCCTGTTACACCACTGAAGTCTTTGAAAGAAAGTTTGCAGCATTCCCCAGGATAACAGCGTTTTCCAGGCTGCCATGCCTGGAGGCAGCCACCCTTGTCCTTGTGCAAGCTAACCCACACTGCAGGGTTTCCCCAGACAAAATGGGGGTTTCAAGGGATTCCCAGGAGTGAAAACAAGAATGAACTCCCTATGACTACTTTTAAAGTTCCTTCAAAACCTGTCAGGTAGAGAAGGGAAAGTTAGACTCGACAGACCACAGAGGGATCTTATGCAAGGAAACAGAAGAATATTACTCAAGCAGGGTAAGGTATATTTTCTTGTGGGATAACAAGGAAATCATGCTGTGACCCAAGTACTGGTATTTGGGTTACACCTGAAATTACAGAAAATTAAAAAAGAAAGTAGTAGGCTAACATCCTCCAAGAGAGCAGGGGAAAAAAATAGTAGGGCCGTAACTTCAAGATTTCCTACATTTGCTATGCAGTGGATCTGTACTATCCCGTTCAATAAATTTACTGTCCCTTTGAAAGTAGCTGTTGGGCTACACTCATCACAAGGCAGATGCAGAGGTAAAATAAACATTTCTCTGCTCTCCGTGATATCTAAAAATGCTGGTTTTGCATGGCAAAACACAGCTTTCCACAAGCCCAAGCTGAAAAGACAGTAGTCTATGACAACATTACTTTTTACTGTAGCACTAGGTGCACCTAAAGTTTAACTTGTGAAGACTAAATCAATACAGTATTTAGTGCTGCATTGTGGAAACAGACAGAAGAGTCCAGCTGACCTGTCTCTGCTGCTGATAAATCAGGTCTAAAAAGATCAGTGCTGCAGTCAGAGCAGCAGCAGATCTCGTTCTCTCCCCTCACAGTCCCACAATCTACACCAAAATGAGTGCCCAGTTCCCCTTTTACAACACAGCCCAACACTTCAAGGCCTGATTTTTTTATCGGATTATCCTGAAAGCATGCAGATGAATTGATCTGGGAGATTCCAGTCCCATCCACCCCCACACACCAGACCGGCAACTCCAGGACCTGACATAAATTGCATTATATCTCAATATCCCAGATAGGTAGATAGATAGATAATTGAAGAGCTGTAGGTCGTCTGGTGATTTTAAGAAAGAATGAATCTTGAAGTTTATGCAATCCTCCTGTAATTCCTACCCCTGCTGTTTAGCATGAACAAAACATTTCTCTGTGACCATCAAATGCCCACTGCTCTCATCCAACTGATTGTTGAAATTGCTCCTGAGACTAAGCAACTCCCACCAGGACATGGTAACCTTTTTTACAAAAGAGAAGTGGTGAAAGGAGAGAAGATAGACTCACTTTAAGAATTAGTGGGTCTACAGCATAAGGAAAAAACTTCTTTATAGCTTCCCTAGGACTTCAGGATTTTGTGTTTCTATTTTTATAAGAATGGGCTGATATTTCTTAAGCTGTTACTGTCTATTATTGCTGGAAGTCCTGGAAAAAGGTGGGAAGCAGAGAATTCTGGCAATCTGCCTAAAGAGGAATCAATGAAACAAATTAATCCTTTGCAGGCTGCAATGACACAGTAATCCATCACTCAGAGGTGCTTTTATACACCAAATCAGAGAGCAGGGGAAGGAGCCCTGGGGGACATCACGGACAACAACTTACAACAACACTGGGAAAATACTAAGGAATCAGTTTATTCAAAGAGGATAGATTTCAGCTGATTGCCTGTTTAGTTTTACAGAGATTTTTCTTCATGCTGCTGCAAAGCTCTGGGCGGATGGCTCTACCTGCTGAGCACTAGCTCCTCTGATCCTCTCCACGGACTTCCAGGAGGGGGTGTGGAAATGGTTCTTTTTACCCATGATGGGCAAGTGGCTGAGAAACTGACTTTTGAAGGACAGGGTCTCTGAAGGTCCTGCAGGCTTTGAAGGATAGGGCCCCTCAGGCACCTGGAGCATGGATCCTTACCCACCTTGTCAGCTCCATGGGATGCATGTGGGGCAGGGTCGGAGGGGAGGCTGAGGGCAAGGAATAGCCCACTACCCGCGTTGTCGATTGTCACCGGTTGTGAGGGTAGAGAGGCTGGGCAGAATTAGACACGTTCTCCCCCTCCATCCTCGGATCCCTTTACGAGTCCGCTTTTAGGGAAACCCACGCCCAGCGAAGAAGACGGATTTGATACCATTGACTGGTGCTTAAAAGTCACATGGTGGTATCCAAAGGTACACCTTCCCCCCACCCCTCCGAGGGAGGGGGCTTGCCGGGAGCGACACCCGCTGCCAGTCACGGGCGCCGCCTCAATAAAACAAAAACAAAACCACACGTGGCGTGGCGGCGGTGCCTGCGCGGTCCGGCTTCCGCAGCCTCGCTGGCGGTTTTTCTCTCCCCGTGTGGATGTGACCCATGTTTCGGAAGTGGGACAGAACCGGGAGCATCACCCGTCCCCCAGGACGACCCCCCGAAGGCGGTGGAGGACAGGCAGGAGCTCGGCAACACGCTGGAAATCCTTGAAATGGCTAAACTGCTGAAACACGGCCACCGGGGTGCTCTCAGGAGGCGCGCTTCTTTATTTCAATTTTTCACTCCTCCCATTCTACGGGGAAAGCGGTAATTTCGATAGCCCGTTTCCATGTCAGTTTCGCCACCCTGTACACTTGGGAGTCATGTTTTATTCTGACTTTCCCCTACTTTGAAAAGATTGATAACGTAAGGATCCAGTGATGCTGCTGAGGTGGGGAGAAATATGCAAATTGGGGAACCTAACTGCTTCAAGCAGTCATACCTCTAAACACGGAGATCGCCGTTGATGGAGTCAGTCTGTTCCTAATAAAATGAAGAAGCACTGAAATAATTTGCTAAGAAAGGGACTACAAAAGTTTCCACAGTGTAACTACATTACTTCACCTATACTATTACCTCTCAGATGACATCCTGAAAGAAGGCAGACTCAGTACAATGTCCATGTTCAAAAACTGGCTGCATTTAGGCCAGTAAATCTGGACTGATTTAAAAAGGCTTTTTCATCCTCTGAATCAAATGAAGTCATTGTTAAATAGATGTTTTCTGTTAACAATGTCGCTATTCTCTTCATTACCTACTCACATATTCAGTGAACTTCTTAGCATCTGGACCATCAGAATTTTTTGGGGGGTAGGGGGGGAGGGTCAGGCTGAAAAGAATTTCTCTCTTGTACTTTTATTTTCGGGGTGTCTTTCATTCATTATGCTCATTGGAACGCCTCCTATAGAGATTTATAGAGGTTATCAATGTCTCTGAAGGGTCTACGCGCAGAGGGAGCCTCGCGAACCTACTCTCCCGGGAAGAAGCCTGTCAGTGATCTCCGCTGGGATGGCAAGCATTCCCAACCAGCCTGGGCGGGTTTCTGGGTGCTGATCGCCTTCAAAGGGATCACCGAGGCCCTCTTGCCCTCCTGGAGACACCGCCGACAAGGGGATTAAATTTGAGAGAGAGAGGAAGGCAAAAAAGTAAAGAAATTTCCTCCTGGTAGCTCGGGAAGTTGGCAAATAAAAGAAAATCCGCAGCTCCAGCAGCTCGGGCTTTCCAGCCCGTAGTGAGAGGCGTACTGGGTGCGTTTCTCAGATTAAGTGTTTATTAGAGGTGTGTTTTCTGCCTGCTCGGCAGACCTGAAAGGAGGAGACTTCCGCATCTGCCCCCGCTAGCACTGGGGTCTCGGCGTTTCGCAGCCCGCAGCAAAGCCCAAGCGTGACGAGAAGGACACGAGCGGCATCCCACAGTTTGCGATGGGACAGGAGGTTATCCCAGCCCGCGGTGCGTGGTGCCTAAGAGGCTCCGCAGCTGATTGACGGAGGAGTGCGGAGATATGCTGGGTGAGCCAACCCTTTCCTGCACTGACAGGAGAAACCAGGGGCGTCCTGCTTAATTAGGTATAGCCTAATAGCAGGTGGGTTTTTGCCAAATGCTTTGCTTCTAAACCTGCGACCTCTTCAGATTCCCCCCGGCAACGCTTTGTGCCATTTAAACCCGTCTTCATCCTACTTAGACAGATTCAGCCGTGTGCTTCATGTGTCTCTCTCCCTGTATTGGCTCCAAATAAACGGATCATGAATGTAAAACTATCCCCCCAAGACATACGACTAAGAATTGTCAAGGAGACTTTGGTCCACTATCCATGTCTATTATGCCAGTCACTTATCATGATCCCTTGTGGTGTGTCATACGTCATCATGACACTGATCCATGACACAGTTTAATGCTACTCGGCGGTGCTCCAGCGTAGCACAGCATCCTGCCTCCAACCCTC